>CAUYPK010036912.1:0-13589 GCA_963574355.1 Loris lydekkerianus | reverse complement strand
CATGGCCCACAGGGAATATAGCCAGGACAGAAACAATAATTCTAAGAGAATATAACTGACAGCAACATCAATACCACCCAGTTTCCATTAAGCACTGGAGGTTGTCAGACGGCAGCTCCCCCTGCTGGCAGGTGGCAGAGTGCAGTGGTCAGGCCGAGGAGACACAGATCTCCCTGTGACTCGGGCAGGCGCACACTCCTAGAGCATCTGCTCATTGGAGGGAACTGGGTCACAGCCCTGCAGGGCTACCAGTGACTGGGTGCGACAGAGGTGTAAGGTAGGAAAGAAGGCATCAACCTTCCTGGACTACTTCATGTCCTGGGTGGGTCCTTCTGAATCCACGGAGCACTGGGTAGAGACTCAAGGTGCCAGCAGACCCCCGCTATCTAGTTCCTGGAGAGACCTTTAGAACTCTCCCACTTGAGACTGGGGGCTGACTAGGACAACTGATTTCGAACTCTTGACCTGGGCCAATCACCCAAGGACTATCCAAAGTGGTACGCTGGATGTGTGGTTGAGAAAAGGTTTGATTTACCTTTTCCAGCTGTTGCCCGTGGGGGGTAGGGTGACTTAGTTGCTGGTATTTCTCCACAGTTGAGACATCAACCCAGTCATTGATTCACTAAGATTGTACAGAGACCAGCTAAAAACAAGACAGAGCTACTTCATGCCACCACAACAAGCAGGTCTCCAGTGTCTCAGGCCATAGCACTATATGGGTCCTTTGCAAAACTCTAGGGGAAAAGGTACAGACACCAGCCCCAGCTCTTGGGCAAAGGGCTGGTTGATCCTTACTCCACAAGCTTCCAACCCATCTTCATCTTATCTGCTCATCTAGCCAAACGGTGTAAAATAATCATGGGGCAGAATCACCTAAAAAACTCCAGCAACATGAATAATCAGAGTAGATCAACTCCGCCAAGGAACAACATGGCAGACAAACCAGAAGATCCCATTCATAAACAAATGGCTGAGATGTCAGAACTCAAATTCAGAATTTGGATTGCAAATAACATTAATAGAATGGAGGTAAAGTTGGAATTAGAAATTCAAGGATCATTTCAAAAGTTGTCTCAAGAATTCAATGAATTCAAAAACAAGATCATCAAAGATTTTGACACAGCAAGACAAGAACTTGCAGCCCTCAAAGATCTGAGAAATACAGTAGAATCCCTCAGTAACAGAATGGAGGACGCAAAAGAGAGGATTTCTGACATTGAAGACAAAGCTTTTGAATGTTCCCAAATGCTCAAAGAGGAAGAGAAGTGGAGAGCAAAAATACATCATTGTCTCAGCAAGCTCTTGGATAATTTGAACAAAACAAATATTCATCATATAGCAATTCCTGAAGGCAACCAGGTTGCTTCAAAATGCCCAGAAGCTCTATCCATGAGATAATCAAGGAGAACTTCCCAGACATGCCAAGAGATTCTGAAATTCAGATAGCAGACAGTTTCAGAACCCCAGCATGACTCAACCCAAATAAGGCATCTCCCAGACACATTATGATTAATTTCACCAAAGTTAATATGAAGGAGAAAATTCTGGAAGCAGCCAGATATAAGAAAACCTTAACCTACAAGGGAAAGAATATTAGAATAACTGCAGATCTCTCTGCTAAAACCTTTCAAGCTAGAAGAGGGTGGTCATCAACTTTTAATCACATAAAACAAAATAGTTTTCAACCCAGGATCCTGTATCCAGCTAAACTGAGATTCATTTATGATGAAAAAACTAAATACTTTAGTGACATTCACATGTTGAAGAAATTTTCCATAACTAAACAAGCTCTCCATGATACTCTCAGACTTATCCTCCACAATGACCAGCGCAATCCACTACCACCAAAGTAAACTCACTCAAAAACTTTTTATCCAATTCCAGCTTCCACAATGCCAAAAGGATTAAAAATGTCCATGGACTTTTGACAAACTCAATACCCAAAATTACACCGGGCTTATCAAAATTGTCAATTACTCTGAATAGTTTAAATTATCCTCTAAAGAGGCATAGGTTGGCTGACTGGATACAAAAACTCAGGAGAGATATCTGCTGTGTACAAGAATCTCATCTTACCTTAAAAGATAAATATAGACTCAGAGTGATGGTTTGGTCATCTATATTTCAGGCAAATGGAAATCAGAAAAAAGCAGGTGTTGCAATTTGATTCGCAGACACATTAGGCTTTAAACCAACAAAAGTAAGAAAAGATAAGGATAGTCACTTCATATTTCTTAAGGGTAACATTCAACATGATGAAATTTCAATTATTAACATTTATGCACCCAACCAGAATGCGCCTCAATTTATAAAAGAGACTCTAACAGACATGATTTCCTCCAGCACCATAACAGGCAGAGACTTTAACACCCCTTTGGCAGTGTTGGATAGATCCTCCAATAAGAAACTCAGCAATGAAACTAAACAAAGAAATTTTAGGCTTAAACTTAACCATTCAACAATTGGATTCAACAGACATGAACAGAACATTTCATCCTAACAAAACTAAATACACATTCTTCTCATCAACCAATGAAACATCTTTCAAAATTGATCACATCTTAGGTCACACGTCTAACCTCAGCAAATTTGAAAGAATAGAAATTATTCCCTGCATCTTCTCGGACCACCATGGAATAAAAGTAGAACTCAGTAACAACAGGAATCTGCATACTCATACAAAAACATGGAAAATAAATAACCTCATGATGAACGATAGCTGGGTCATAAACAAGATTAAGAAGAAAATTACCAAATTTTTGGAACAAAATGATAATGATAATTTACCAGAATCTCTGGGATACCACAAAATCAGTCCTAAGAGGAAAATTTATAGCACTGCAAGCCTTCCTCAAGAGAATGGAGAGGAAGTTAACAACTTAATGGGACACCTCAAGTAAATGAAAAAAAGAAGAACATTCCAATACCAAACCCAGCAGAAGAAAAGAAATAACCAAAATTAGAGCAGAATTAAATGAAATTGAAAACAAAAGGATTACACAACACACCAATAAATTCAAAACTGGTTTTTAAAAAGGTCAATAAAATAGACGAACCTTTGGCCAACCTAACCAGGAAAAAAAACGAGTAAAATCTCTAATTTCATCAGTCAGAAATGACAAAGATGAAATAACAACAGACTCCTCAGAAATTCAAAAAATCCTTAATGAATATTACAAGAAACTCTATTCTCAGAAATACAAAAATTTGAAGGAAATAGACCAATACTTGGAAGCATGCCAACTTCCTAGACTTAGCCAAAATGAAATGTTTAACAGTCCTATATCAAGTTCTGAAATAGCATCAATTATACGAAATATCCCTAAAAAGCCTGGGCGAGATGGCTTCACATCAGAATTCTACCAAACCTTTAAAGAGGAACTAGTCTTTTCCAAAACATAGAAAAAGAAGGAATACTACCCAACACATTCTATGAAGCAAACATCACCTTGATCCCCAAACCAGGAAAAGAACCAATAAGTAAAGAAAATTATAGACCAATATCACTAATGAATATAGATGCAAAAATATTCAACAAATCCTAGCAAACACAATCCAGCAACACATCAAACAAATTATACACCATGACCAAGTAAGTTTTATCCCAGGGTCTCAAGGCCAGTTCAATATACATAAATCTATAAATATAATACAGCACATAAATAAATTAAAAAACAAAGACCATATGTTTCTCTCAATTGATGCAGAAAAAGCTTTTGATACTATTCAGCATCCTTTCATGATCAGAACACTTAAGAAAATGGGTATAGAAAGGACATTTCTTAAACTGATAGAGCCCATATATAGCAAACCCACAGCCAATACATATTGAATGGAGTTAATCACTTCCACTCAGGTCAGCAAACAGGCAAGGTTGCCCATTGTCTCCACTGCTTTTCAACATTGTAATGGAAGTCTTAGCCATTGCAATTAGGCAAGAAAAGGCGATCAAGTGTATCCATATAGGGTCAGATCAAACTTTCACTCTTCACAGATGATATGATTTTATATCTGGAAAACACAAGGGTTTCTACTAAACTCCTAGAAGTGATCAAGGAATACAGCAGTGTCTCAGGTTACAAAATCAACACTCATAAATCTGTAGTCTTGATATATACCAACAATAGTCAAGTTGAAAAAACAGTCAAGGACTATATTCCTTTCATAGTAGTGCCAAAGAAGATGAACTATTTGGAAGTTTACCTAACAAAGGACACAAAAGATTGCTATAAAGAGAACTATGAAACTCTAAGAAAAGAAATAGCTGAAGATGATAACAAATGGAAAAACATATCCTGCTCATCGCTGGGAAGAATCAACATTGTTAAACTGTACATATTCTCCAAAGCAATATACAATTTTTTTTTTTTTTTTCAGTTTTTGGCCAGGGCTGGGTTTGAAACCGCCACCTCAGGCATATGAGGCTGGTGCCCTACTCCTTTGTGCCACAGGCACCGCCCAGCTATTAAAGTTCCACCATCATACTTTAAATATCTCAAAAAAATAATACTTCATTTTATATGAAATCAGAAAAAAACTCGAATAGCCAACACATTACTCAGAAATAAAAACAAAGCAGAAGGAATCATGGTACCAGACCTTAGACTGTACTACAAATCAATAGTGATCAAAAGAGCATGGTACTGGCACAAAAACAGAGAGGTAGATGTATGTAACAGAATAAAGAACCAAAAGATGAACCCAGGTACTTACCGTTATTTGATCTTTGAAAAGCCAATTAAAAACATTCACTGGGGAAAAGATTCCCTGTTTAACAAATGGTTCTGGATGAACTGGCTGGCAACCTGTAGAAGACTGAAACTGGTCCCACATCTTTCACCATTAACTAAGACAGACTCTCACTGGATGAAAGATTTAAACTTAAGACATGAAACTATAAAAATACTAGAAGAAAGTGCAGGGAAACCTCTTGAAGAAATCAGTCTGGGCGAATATTTTATGAGGACCCCTTGGGCAATTGAAGCAGCTTCAAAAATACACTACTGGAACTTAATCAAACTAAAGACCTTCTGCACTGCCAAGAACACAGTAAGTAAAGCAAGCAGACAGCCTTCAGAATGGGAGAAGATATTTGCAGATTCTATCTCCAACGACGGCTTAATAACCAGAATCCACAGAGAACTCAAATGTATTAGCAAGAAAAGAACAAGTGATCCCATCTCAGGCTGGGCAAGGAACTTGAAGAGAAACTTCTCAGGGGCGGTGCCTGTAGCTCAAGGTGTAGAGCCAAAAAAAAAAAAAAAAGAGAGAGAGAGAAACTTCTCTGAAGAAGACAGGCACACAGCATACAGACATATGAAAAAATGCTCATCATCCTTAATCATCAGAGAAATGCAAATCAAAACTACTTTGAGATATCATCTAACTCCAGTAAGATTAGCCCATATCACAAAATTCCAAGACCAGAGATGTTGGTGTGGTTGTGGAGAAAAAGGAACACTTCTACACTGCTGGTGGGAATGCAAATTAATATGTTCCTTTTGGAAAGATGTTTGGAGAACAGACCCGCCGTTCAATCCTATAATTCCTCTACTAGGTATATACCCAGAAGACCAAAAATCACATTATAACAAAGATATTTGTACCAGAATGTTTACTGCAGCCCAATTCATAATTGCTAAGTCACGGGAAAAGCCCAAGGGTCCATCGATCCACGAATGGATTCATAAATTCTGGGATATGTACAACATGGAATATTATGCAGCCTTAAAGAAAGATGGAGTCTTTACCTCTTTCATGTTTACATGGATGGAGCTGGAACATATTCTTCTTAGTACAGTATCTCAAGAATGGAAGAAAAAGTATCCAATGTACTCAGCCCTACTATGAAATTAATTTATGGCTTTCATATGAAAGCTATAACCCACTTATAACCTATGAATATGGGGAAGGGGGAGAGGGAGGGGAGGGAGGAGGATGGGTAGAGGGAGGGTGATTGGTGGGATTACACCTACAGTGCATTTTACAAGGGTATATGTGAAACTTACTAAATGTAGAATATAAATGTCTTAACACAATAACTAAGAAAATGCCAGGAAGGCTATGTTAACCAGTGTAATGAAAATATGTCAAATGGTCTATAAAACCAGTGTATCCTGACCCATGATCGCATTAATGTACGCTATGATTTAATAATACAAAAAGAGAACCAGTGCCATAATATAAAGTATTTTTAAAGAAGTCATTATATTTCTACCGTAAGTGAAAAATCATTATCTATTAAATGTCATTAATAGAAACTAAAATTTAAAAAAATATATAACTCTAACATACCAACATGTCACATACCAATAGTAGTATGAATTTCATCCTCTGGGAGGAAGTGGTTTAAAATGTCTACTATTGACTTATTTTAAGCACATATTAAAGAATTATAAAGTTCTTAAATCATTTCATAGAATTTTCAAGATGAAAGGCTTCTGAACTGAAAAAGGTTAACATAAGTAGGAGTTAGAAAGATTCTGACTCTGACACTCAGACACTTACTAACTGTATTCTTACCCTCAATTTTCACCTTGAGTGTCTCTGACATTCAGACACTTACCAGCTATGTCCTTACCCTCAATTTTCACATCTAAATCAGTGATTAAAAAAGGAACTACCTTGGGCAGTGCCTGTGGCTCAGTGAGTAGGGCACCAGCCCCATATACCGAGGGCGGTGGGTTCAAACCTGGCCCCGGCCAAACTGCAACAACAACAACAACAACAACAACAACAAAAGGAACTACCTCATAGAGTGTTAGATAAATTAAATGGAACTATGCATTGCTAGGTATATATGGTGAGGCACAATGTATGATAGCCCAGAGTAGTAGTATTACTATTAATTCTATAGTTTGAGAAAATTTTAATATTATCCATCTCCACATAGACCATTTTAAGTTGTCTTTAAAAATACCACATTTCATCAATAAATATAATGCAAAATACATTAATAGATTTACTTTCTAGTGTATAAGTGCATTTCTGGGACTACTTAAAATACCTCAAAATTCAACAGCGTATTTTCATATTTACCTACACAGGAAAGAATAGTTTTATGAAGTCTTTTATCTCTAATCTACCACTGAAATTAATGGAAACTATATCTAAAATACATAGTACACATTTGTACTTATATAGCTTTAATAAAACCTTTATGTTAATATAGAGAATTTTACAACAAAATACTTACAAATTTAGTTTTGTAAAGCTTTCTTGTGCATTATGCTTTTCTCGCTCATATGCACTTTCAACTTCTTTAAATTCATTCTTGATCATTTCCAAATCAGCAACAGCTTCTGCTTGGCTGGCCTTTTCAACTTGCAAAGCTCCTTCGAGGTCTCGAATCCGTAACTACCAGATGACAGAGAAGTAATTAAATCAAGCTAAGAAATGCTAGCATCAATCTTAAACTGAGTAGAATTCTGTATCAATAGCAGATTATCATTCATCCAAACATTTCTTTCTTTCTGCTTTGGTTTCAAAAAAAAATAAACAAAAGAGAGTTTACTCTCTTTTTTAAAAAGGGAAGAAGATCAAAGAATCAAGATAAGAGTAAATTATGTTATGAAAAAGGATAGGCTGATATAATGTCCCATCAATGTAAAATAGAAACAACTCAATTCAAATTGATAACTTTGACCTACTAATCCATTTAGACACTCCTTTATAAAATATAATAAATTAAAGTACTTTTTGAAAACTGAAGAGAAGTATTCTTCCTCTCTTGTGAAAAACATTTTTTACATAAATTATCTTTATAAACCCAAGAAATTTAACAGATTGTTTTATTCCTGGAAATGTCTTACTGTAGAAAAGTGAAGTTTTGATTATGAAACAATGGTATTTGGGTAAAATATTTACAGTTGTAGTGATTTAATATCTGGGGATTTACTTCAAAATAATCCAGAGGTGGGGAAGTACAGGGAGGTAATAGATAAATTCCATTTTCCTGTTGTAAGTATTGAAGCTAGGTGATAGGTACATGTGGGGTTCTTTTTACTATTCTACTTTTGCATGTACTTGAAATTCTACATAATAAGACATTTAAAAACTAGATTCTTTTTGTCCACCAAAAGTAGCATGAATGAACAAAGTTCATTCCCCCAAAAGAATGATAAGTAGTTGTAAAAATATTACAAAAATACTTTTTTTAAAAAAGCTCTCTATATAGTATTAAAGAACAATGTATTACTAATACCTATTGAAAATAGCAAGGTCCAGATCAGTGTACATAGTATGCTAAATTTAGGATAAATAAGTCAAAAGAGTAAAAATAAGCAGGCAAGGGTCAAAGGCATAGGAGAGACAGGAATGAGAATAAGAATTCTCAATTTATTAATATTGTTCTAATTTTTAAAATATATAGATAGTTTAACTCTTCATAAAATTAAGTGAAAAACAGGATGTGGTAAAAAGAAAATGCTTATACATTGTTGGTGAGAATGTAATTAGTATAACCTCTATGGAAAACAATATGGAGATTTCTCAAATAATTCAAAGTTATTCTAAAAGTATACCATTCAATCCAGCAATCCCACTACTGGGGATGTACACAAAAGAAAAATATCCATTTTTTAAAAAGACATCTGTGCTTGTATATTGACTACAGCACAATTCACAACTGCAAAGTAGTGGAATCAACCTATGTGCCTATCAATTCACAAGTGAATAAAGAAAATATGGTGGTTTTAGAATTCTATCAAACCTTCAAAGAGGAACTAGCTCCTATAATGCATATATTTTTCCCAAATACAGAGAAAGAAGAAATCCTCCCCCAACACATTCTGTGAAGCAAATATCACCCTGATCTCCAAACCAGGAAAGGACCCAACAAAAAAAGAAAACTATAAACCAATATCATTAATGAATACTGATACAAACATATACAACAAGATTTAGCAAACAGAATACAACACATTGAAAAGGTTATACACCAAGATCAAGTAGGTTTTATCCAGAGACACGGGTTGGGTTAACATACACAAATCTATAAATATAATACAACACATAAATAGAATCAAAAACAAAGACCATATGATTATTTCAATTGATGCAGAAAAGGCTTTTGACAATATCTAGTATCCTTTCATGATAAAAACACTCAAGAAAATAGGCTTAGAAAGAATATTCCTTAAGCTGATAGAGGCTATCTACAGCAAACTCACAGCCAATATCATATTGAATGGAGTAAAACTGAAAGCATTCCCACTCAAATCTGGAACCTGACAAGCATGCCCACTGTCTCCAATGCTATTTAACATAGTGTTGGAAGTCCAAAGTATTGCAATCAGGCAAGAGAAGGAGATCAAAGAAATCCAAATGGGGACAGAGAATGTCAAACTCTCCCTCTTTGCAGATGACATGATCTTATGCCTGGGACTCAACTACAAAGCTCTTAGAAGTGATCAAGGAATATAGCAGAATCTCAGGGTATAAAATCAATAGCCACAAATCAGTAGCCTTTGTATATGCCAACAAATGTCAAGCCTATAAGGCATATATTTTAGATTCTATTCCTTTTACAATAGCACCAAGGAAGATGAAATACCTGAGAATATATCTAACAAAAGATATGAAAGATGTCTATAAAGGGAATTATTAAACTTTGAGAAAGGAAATAGCAGAAGATGTCAACAAATGTAAGAACATAAAATGCTCATGACTAAAAAGAATCAATATTGTTAAAATGTCCATACTACACAAAGCAATTTTTAGATTTAATGCAATCCCCATCAAAGCACCAATGTCATACTTTACTTTAAATATCTTGAAAAAATAGTACGTCAGTTCATATGGAACCATAAAAAAACCCAAATAGCAAATACAGTTCTTAGAAATAAAAAGAATTCTGGAAGCATCACGTTGTTAGACTTCAGGTTATATTACAAGGCTATAGTGATCAAAACAGCATGATACCGGCACAAAAATAAAGACACAGGTCTATGAAATAGGATAGAATCTAGAGATGAACCCAGCCACATATCAACATTTAATCTTTAATAAGCCTAATAAAAACATGCAATGGGGAAAAGAATCCTTACTTAACAAATGGTGTGGGGAGAACTTGTTATGCATATGCAGAAGACCGAAACTATACCCATACCTCTCACCACTGACAAAATAGATTCTCTTCTGGATAAAAGATTTAAATTTAAGACATGATACAATAAAAATTCTAGAAGAGAGTGTGGGGAAAACACTTGAAGATATTATCCTGGGAAAAATCTTTATGAGGAAGACTCTCCTAGCAATTACAGCAACATCAAAAATAAATAACCAGGACTTGATCAAGTTAAAAAGCTTTTACACATTGAAGAATAACACAAACAAAGCAAACAGAGAGCCCTCAGAATGAAAGAAGATTTTTGCATGTTAAGAATCTGAAAAAGGCCTGATAAATAGAATCTACGGAGAACTCAAATTAAACAATAAGAAAATGCAAATAACCGATGAGAAAAGGTTGAAGAACACACATCAACCCTGCTGAGGTGAGTTGCAACCCAAAGATACAAACAAAAGGTATAAAATCCATCACCAAGTGGATGGGAGTCCCCTCCCCCATGAGAATGGCTTGGAGGACCCCATAAACAAATGAGCAGAGTTCAAAAGTCTTCTCACTATACTCCATGGGAGAGAACCTCTAAAAACTGGACCTAATTCCCCAACTAGGGTGCCATAGCGCTCTCCTGCCAGGCATAAAACTGTGTAACACTGTATATATTCTCTACCTGCAATTCTGAGCTCCCAGCACTCCCACCACTCTCACTCTGAGATCTGGAGGCCTGTCCCCCAGGAGTCCAGATTCTTGGGTATTATCTTAAGAGGTGTAGACAGGGCCTGGACTGCTGCTGGTCAGGGCTGATTCTGTGGCAAGGGAGTGAGGAGGAGACGGTCAGCTGAGAATGGAGGAAAAGTTGGAATTAGAAATTCGAGGAGCAATTCAAAAATTGACTCAAGAATTCAACGAATTTAAAGACAAAACCACCAAAGATTCTGACACATTGAAGCAAGTATTTTCAGCCCTCAAAGATCTGAAAAATACAGTAGAATACCTGCCCCAAGGCACAGAGCAGCAGCCGTTTTTGGCAACAATAGGGCTCACCCCTATTCCAGAGTCACACCCCCTGACTCTCTGGGCAATCAGAGGAGGCCAGACATCTTCTCCTGTGGCAGCCACTGGCGGAACAGATCTAGGACAGGAATGCAGGCCCCATGAGTAAAGGGTTTGCCTGAGGCAGTACCGGCCTGGGTAAAGCTTGGGCACAAGAAAACGCACGTGCAGAGCCAGCAGATTCCCATGGCAAGGCTGACCTAGAGGACCCCTTTACTGAGCCTAGGACACACCCGGCCCTCAGGGGTGTGTGATCCCTCAGGGGATCATTAGCCCAGACAAAGGAGGGCAGGCAGAGGCTAGAACTGACAGCTAACCATGTGCCCCTGGAATACAAATGGCAGTGAGACCAGACAGTGGAACAGACAGGGCTTGAGGCGCAGGTTCTGTGAACTCTAACAGCCTCTCTTCTGCAGGGGAAAATAGCCGGGACAGAAACAAATTCACCAAAGTGGTTGTGTTCTGTCAGTAACATCTATCAGGATCAGGGCTGGAACTGAGTGAACAGCCCCAGCCTCCATTAAGCACCTGAGGTTGTCAGGCCTCACCTCTCTGCCGGATAGTGGCAGAGAGCAGCAGCCTGGCTGAGGAGACATAGATCTCCCTGTGACTGAGGCAGGTGCAAACCCCTGGAGTATCAACTCAATGGAGGCAACTGGGTCACAGCTTGCAGGGTTATCAGTGACTGGGTGTCACAGAGGTGCAAGGTGGGGAAGGAGGCATCAACCTTCCCAGACTAATCTATTTGCTGGGTGGGTCCTCCTGACTTTACAGAGCACAGGAGCAAGTCATATTTGAGTTGTCAGCAGACCCCTGTGATCTAGTTGCCAGAGACCTCTTATACTCTCCCACCTGAGACAGGTGCTGACTGAGCCAATTGATTTGGACCTCCTGAACTGAGGCAATAGCCCGAGGACTATCCAACTGGTACCTGGGGTGTGTGGTTGTAAGAAGGTTTGATTTTCCTTTTCCAATTGTTGCCTGTAGGGTGTGGGGTGACTTAATTACTGGTATTTCTCCACAGCTGAGACTTCAACCCAGAGTAACTGATTCACTAGGGTAGGACAGAGACCAGCTGTGAAAACTAGACAGAGCCACTTAGCCCCACCACGCCAAGCAGGTCCCCAGTTCCTCAGGCCATAGAATAGTACAGGTCCTTGCCAAAGCTCTAGGGGTAAAGGTACAGACACAAGTCCCAGCTTTTGAGACTACCCCTGGAATCTCTAACCCAACTTTTCTTTATCCACTCATCTAGTCAAATGGTGTAAAATAATCATGGGGCAGAATCAGTGGAAAAACTCTGCTAACATGAATAACCAGAGTAGATCAACCCCTCCAAGAAAAGATATGGCAGACATAACTGAAGATCCCATTCATAAACAGATGGCCAAGATGTCAGAAATCAAATTCAGAATTTGAATTGCAAACAAGATTAATAGAATGGAGGAAAAGTTGGAATTAGAAATTCAAAGAGCATTTCAAAAGTTGTCTCAAGAGAATTTAAAGACAAAATCACCAAATATTTTGATACATTGAAGCAAATATTTGTAGCTCTCAAAGATCAGAAAAATACAGTAAAATCCCTCAGTAACAAAGTGGAGCAAGCAGAAGAAAGGATTTCTGACATTGAAGACAAAGCTTTTGAACACTCCCAAACTCTCAAAGAGGAAGATAAATGGAGAATAAACAGATCATTCTCTCAGAGAGCTCTGGGATAATTTGAAGAAGGCTAATATCTACCTCATTGTAATCACTGATGAAGTGGTTTTGCAAAGCACAGAGGCCCTTCTCCATGAAATTATGAAAGAGAATTTTCCAGACATGCCAAGAGATTCTGAAATTCAGATAGCAGACAGTTTCAGAACCCCAGCACGACTCAACCCAAAGAAGACATCCCCCAGGCATATCATAATTAACTTCACTAAAGTTAACATAAGGAGAAAATTCTGAAAGCAGCCAGACGTAAGAAATCCATTATCTACAAAGGAAAGAATATTAGAATGACAGCACATCTCTCTGCTGAAACTTTTCAAGCCAGAAAAGGATGGTCATTGACTTCTAATCTCCTAACAAAATAACTTTCAACCCCGGATCCTGTATTCAGCTAAATTGAGTTTCATTTATGAGGGAGAAATTAAATAATTTAATGACATTCACATGTTGAAGAAATTTGCCATAACCAAACCAGCTCTTCAGTATAGTCTCAGACCTATCCTCCATAATGACCAGCCCAATCCTCTACCACAAAAGCAAACTCACTCAGAAACTTTTGATCAAACTCCAACTTCCAAAGGAAGGATTAAAAATGTCCACTGGACTTTGGAAAAACTCAATACCCAAAATTTTACCAGACTTATCAATATTCTCCATTAATGTGAATGGCTTAAACTGTCCTCTACAGAGGCACAGGTTAGCTGACTGGATACAAAAACTCAGGCCCGATATTTGCTGCCTACAAGAATCACATCTTACC
>CAUYPK010036911.1:0-13778 GCA_963574355.1 Loris lydekkerianus | reverse complement strand
GTATTCAGTCTGGAAGAAAACTAAACAATTATCTCTTGACTTAGGAGTCGGCGCTGTTTTCTTTCTTTCTTTCTTTCTTTTTTTTTTAGAGACAAGAGTCTTACTTTATTGCCCTCGGTAGAGTGCCATGGCATCACAGCTCATAGCAACCTCAAACTCTTGGAGTCAAGAGATTCTTTTGCCTCAGCCTCCAGAGTAGCTGAAACTATGGGCTCCTGCCACAACCCCTGGCTATATTTTAGATACAGGATCTTGAACCCAAGAGCTCAGGCAATCCACCCACCTTGGCCTCCCAGAGTGCTAGATTATAGGTGTGAGCCGCAGCACCTGGACACTTTTCTTCTTTTCTAACATGTGTCTTTGATGCTCTATGTTTCTCTCTAAGTGTATTTTAAACTGTATTCCAATGTTTGGATATGTCGTATTTTCATTAACATTCAGTTCAAAATATTTTCTGATTCTCTTTGTGATTGTTTCTTAAGTCTATGGAATATTTAGAAGTACATTTCTTAATCAAAAACACATGCATATTTCTAATTATGGTTTTGTCATTGATTTATAGCTTAATTGCAATTGTGATCACATAATATGCTCTATATGATTTTTAACCTTGGTGAGTAGTTGATACTTCCCTATGGCCCAATACGTACTTAATTTTTGTAATTGTTCTATGTGTACTTAAAATGCTGTAACTGCTGAATTTTATTAATAACCATTAAGTACATATTGTAATTGTATTGGTAAATGTTCTAGATTAGTGCTGATTTTTGTCTACTTTAAAAAATACACACATATATAGTTAAGGCGAGGCACATACAAATTTAAATTGGTTAACCTTTTTTACTAATAAATGGAGCCTTTACCATTAAGAAAGCCCCCATTTATTTCTGTAGCATTTTTTGACTTAAAGTCTACTTGTTATTAATATAGCTATACCAGCTTCCTTTTGATTAGTATTCGCTTGGTATATCTTTATTATTTTTTTCTATTATTTTATTCTCAACCCTTTGTATTGTTAAGTTTTAGCTGTGTCTCTTTTGCCCGCATGCCTTTGTTGTTACTTTTCAAAAATCCAGGTTTACTTAAATCTTTGCTTTAATTGGAGCATTCAGCCCATTTATATCTAAAATTATATCTCTGTATAAATTTATATGTTTATTCCCGATACTGCAAGAAACACAGAACACTTTAACTCCATTCATGTTTTTACAACTTTTAAGTTGTGCTGAATTTTAATTGTGTATTTTAAGTACCACAAGAATGCCTCTCTGTTATTATTATTATCATTTTAGAGACAGGGTTTTCTTGCTCTGTCACCCAGGCTGGAGTGTAGGGCCACCATTATAGCTCACTGTAACCTTGAACTCCTGGACTGTAGCAATCCTCCCATCTAAGCCTCCCAAATAGCTGGTACTACATGTGCATGCCATCACGCCTGGCTAACTTTTACTTTTTATATTTTTATAGATGAGATCTTGCTATGTTGCCCAGGCTGGTCTTAAACTGCCAGCCTCCCGTAATCTTCCCATGTTGGCTTCCCAAAGCAGTGGGATCATAGGTATGAGTCATAGCATCTGGCCCCTGCTTGTTTTTTACAGTTTTGTGGAAATATAGTTCACATACCATGCAATCCATCTACTAAAGTATGCTAGTCTATGGTTTTTAGTATATTCACAGATAGGTATAACTATAAACACAATCAATTTTAGAACATCATCAGCACTTCAGAAATACACCTCATACCCTGTAGCTGTCATTGTCTATTCCCTATTCCCAGCCCCAGCCCTAAGAAACCATTTATCTACTTTCTATCTCTATAGGTTTCCCTATCTGGACTTTCATGTGAATAGAAACCTCATTATCTTCGTATAGTAACTAATCATTTAGATTTAGCCACACATTTACCATTATCATTCCTTCTGACTTCTCTTACCTTCTATATGAGATATTTTCCTTCTACTTGAAAAAACACCAGTTACTATTTCCTTTAGTGTAAGTCTGCTGGTGATAAATTCTCTCAACAAATTTCAGTGGGTACAAAATGTCTTAATTTTATATTCATTTCTGAAGGATATTTTTGCTAGGTTTAGAATTTTATTTTGGCAGACATTTTCTTTCATTATTTTAAAGATGTCATTCCATTGTTTTCTGTGTTCTGTTTTCTCTTGAAAAGTGATTTGTTGGCCTAATTTTTACTTCTTTGAAAGTAATGGTCATTTTGGGGGGGTGCTTTTAAGAAAAACATCTCTAATTTTTTTGGGCTGCAGTTAGAGCAAGGTTGATTTGCTTCTGTTTTACCTGTATTTCTATAATATGGCTCCTTTGAGTTTCCACCATGAAATGATAAATCTGTAACTTCAAATTTTGTCCTCTTACCTTAGAGACTGGCAAAAGAAGGCTTCTGAGCCTCACAGTTGTGTCACTTAGGAAAAAACTCTAAACTCATATCTCTAAATCACTCCCCTGCCAACCCCGTCTTGTTTCAGTGATTCATTATCCACGTTAGCCCTACACTCAAGCAGATTTTTTTAAAGTTTCTTAGTTTTTCTTTCTCTCAGCTGAAAGTTTGATCTGAACTCCTTAGTTCAGTATTACTAACTGTACCACACCATCTCATTTTATTTTCTTCATTGCTTTTACTTACCTGGAATGTTCTTGTTCATTCCTCAGTTTTTTTACTGTCCTGTAGGCTGTAAGAACCACAGGATCTTATCCTGCTCACTGTTGGGATCCCAGCCTCTAACTCTGAACAGGCACAAATCAGGCCTTTCTCTTGAACAGCATCTTATACCATATTCTTGTTGCTTTCCACTGGTCTTCTAGTCGTTGTGCTATTCCCAGGCTGTCTCACCACAGGGCCTTTGCACATGCTGCTTCTGTTTCTTTCTATTTCACTTAACTCCTCAGTTCAAGTGTAGCTTCTTGGGGGATTCATTTCTAACTGGCTTTCTTCATCAATTATGTGATTATCTTTTTCATCTATTATATGGTTCCATAGTATTATATATATAACATTCATTGCATTTTTTATGCTTTGGATATTATGCATATTAGTATAATAATTTTATTGCAAACTTCATGAGGAGAGATATTTTTCTCACTATAGTGCCTCCAGCACTTAGAACAGTGTCTATTTCTCTCTCTCTCTCTTTTTTTGAGACAGAGTCTCACTCTGTCACCCTGGGTAGAGCTCTGTGGCATCATAGCTCACAGCAACCTCAAATTCTTGGGCTCAAGCAACATTCCTGCCTCAGCCTCCTGACGCCCAACACAATGCCCCTCTATGTTTTTTAGAGATGGGGGTCTCACTCTTGCTGAGGAACTCCTGAGCTCAAGCAATCTACCCTCCTCTGCCTCCCAGAGTGCTAGGATTATAGGCATGAGCCACTGCACCCGGCCAGTCCCTAGTTCTCAATACAAAATTTCCCATATGAATGAATGAATGTGCCAATCTTCACACTTTGTATTATCTTTATTTTATGAGTAAGAACATGGGAGAGTAAGGGAATTTTAAGTTAGATGTCAGCCACATAAAGGTAATGTCCTTTCTCTGTGTTTTGTGTGACATGAAGCAACACTTTAGACCTCTTTAACACCCGGTTTCCTCACCTGTGAAACAGGAATGACTCCCCATCTTGTTTGACTGACATTCGTATTAAGTGAGCTTTTGTGACTAAGAACCTAACACAGTGCACATCATTAAGTTCTGTTACTGTTATGTGTTATGTGTTGGTCCTGTCCCCAGGGAAGGCCTCTCTCAGCAGGCCCAGCTGTTGGGAGAAAGGCACAAAACTCACTTGGATCCAAAGCCTTTAGCAGTGAGTTTCAGCAGTGAGTGGGTGGGAGCAAAGATTGGCTAAGACATTATCAGGGGCAGGTGAAGAAGTGAGGATGGGGGTGGGAGCAGAAAGAGAAAGAAAGAGAGAGAGAGCAAGGAGTAGAGTGAGGGTGAGGAAAGAGGCCCAGGCAGCTTTCTTCCCAGTATCGGCCGCAAATGCTCTCTAAGAAAGGGCCCCCTCTTTTCACCAGGGATTTCCAGTGTGCTTTCAGCACTCCACTGCGTAGTCAGCTAGTTCTCAAGATGTGGTTACATTCAATCTACTTGAATTTTGTCAGTTCTAGTAGAGAATGTTCCAGATAGGCTGCCTTGAAATCAGCAAAGGCCAGTAAAGTTCTGCTTGAGCTCTTGTCTCACTCTCTATCAGTGATTCTCTGAGTGATCCAGAACTGTTTCTCAACCCGCAGAGTCCTGGCTCTATCAAGCCACAATGGAGACCAGGGCCAAAGCAGCCTAAGATTGGCTGTGGCCAAAGCAGTAAAAGTGGATATGCTCTCTGCTTTTTATTCATGAAAATTTCTGTTGCTGTACAGACCACAGAAAGCAGCAAGAAATGCCCAGGCAGAATGATGCCTCATGGCAGTGTGCTCTGAGCGGCTGTCATGGGCAGGCGTAAAGCTGGGACTGAGGGGGACAGCCCAGGTGTGGGCTGTAACTTTCTTTCCTCAGCCTCCCAGTGTCATCCAAAGGCTGACCTACAGTGGCCTGCGGCATCCTCTGCATCTTTGGAATGATTATGGATCCATAAAGCGAAAAATTGTTCCCTCACCTGGAGCACTGTGCTGCATATGTCAGATAAAGGAAATAGCCTATCGATAACAATAACAATTTACACTCAGCAAACTGATATTTAACCACATGTTGATTTCATTACATCTGGATCACAGTGATCATCATCATAACAGTGTGTGCTTCTCATTTGCCCTCATAAGAGTGAAAGGTTTTAAAGTGCACCCCTTGCCTGATGGGCTGATATTGAATTTTGAGCTATAACCTTGTGACACAAGAAGCAAGAAAGGAAAAAGTTTTGGGTAAATGTTGGATTCAAAGGACTTATTGCTATTACTCTGTGTAAGTAATTAATTAATTCATTTATTTGCCAAATATTTTTGAGCACCTACTATGTGCCATGTGCAGTAAAGCCTCTGTATCCACAGGTTCTGCACCCATTGATTCAACCAACCAAAGATCAAAAATATTTGGAAAAAAGAACAAAAAAAATAAGAGTATAACAATAAAAAAGAACACAAATTTAAAAATACAGTATTACAATTATTTACATAGCATTTATTTTATAGTAGTTACATGAAATCTAGAGATGATTCAAAGTATATGAGGGGATGTACATAGGCTTTATGTAAATACTACACCATTTTATATATGAGACTTGCACATTTATGGTTTTTAGTATTCACAAGAGTCCTAGAACCAATCAATTGCAGATAGCAATGGACAATTGTACTCTGCTAGATGCCAAGGACAGAGTAGTTGAATGAGATAGGCTCAGTCTATTACGTATTCATTACCCATTGCCATGGAAGAGTATTACCACAAACCTAGCAGATTAAAATAACACACATTTATGATCTCAGAGTTTCTGTGGATCAAGAGTCTGGACATATATTAGCTATGTGCCCTTTTACTGGACATATATTAGCTAGATCCTCTCCAAGGCATGGTCAAGGTGTCAGCCAGCTGAGAGTATCACAAGGTTGACTGGGGAACCACCTATGCTCAACCTCATGTAGTTGTTAGCAGGGTTCAGGTACATGTGGGCCTAACAGCCTCAGTTCCTAGCTAGTTGGCTGCTTTCAGTTCCTTGCCATGTAGCTCTCCCCAACATGGCCACTTGCTTCATCAGAGCTAGCAAGGAAGGGTGCCTAGCAAGCATTATCTTATGTAACAAAATCATAGAACTGGCATCTTGTCACCTTCTTTGTATCATACAGGTTAGAAACAAGTCACAGTCCCTAGTCACACTCAAGGGATTAAGGCAGCGGTTCTCAAGCTGTGAGTTGCAACCCGCAGGAACTATATTAAAGGGCTGAGGGATTAGGAAGATTGAGACCACTGGATTAAGGGGATCACACATAGATGTGAGTACTAAGAGATGGGGATAAACAGGGACCATCTCAGAGTTTGTCCACTATGTCCAATCTCTGCTGTTACTCAGTTTACATAGGGAAGACAGCCACAAAATATTATTACTGGGAAGTATGATTTAGACTACATGAAGGAAAAACTCATGTAATGCCTACTCAGTCTAATGAAGGGATATTTAAGCTGGGACTTAAATATGAGATGGAATTGTTCAAATCAATTGTAATTAAGTGTGTGCACATGTGTGTGGGGGCAGCATGAGCGTATTTGGTGTGCAGAGGATTCCAGGAAGAGGAATTCTAGGGCTGGGCGGAATTACACCTGTAATCTTAGCACTTTAGGAGGCCAAGGTGGATGGATTGCTTGAACTCACAGATTCAAGACCAGTCTGAGTAAGAGCGAGACCTCATGTCTAAAAATAGTCAGGTGTTATGGTGGGCACCTGTAGTACCAGTTACTTGAGAGGCTGAGGCAAGAGAATTGCTTGAGTCCAAGAGTTTGAGGTTGCTGTGAGCTATGATGTAACAGCACTCAATAAAGTGAGACTCTGTCTCAAAAAAAAAAAAGAGGAAATCTAAATTCATAAAATATTAGAGCAAAAGAGACTTGTCATGATTATCTAGTCTACTGGTTTTCAGTCTGGACGAACACTGGAATCACCTTCACAGCTTTGTAAACAATTGGCATTCAGAGCCTATTCTAGAGATGCTGATGAATTGGTCTCAGGTGGGCCCAGGCACTGGGAGTAGTAAAAGCTCTACAGATGATTGTACTGTGTGATCAGGGCCAAGAATTACAGTGCTAGTCCAACTCCTTTGATTTTATAGATAAGGAATTTGAAACTCAGAAAGAAAACAGATTTGCCTGAGGATCCACAACTACTAATTTGCAAAACTAGTAGAGTGATGAGTGGGGAGGGCGCTGAGCTGGGAGCTGTAGGAGATTTAGTTTCTGCTACCAGCAGGTCTCTGTTCCCTTTTCCCTCTAGGACTCAATGTCTCCATATGTAAAAGGACACCAACCAGATGATCTCAGAGTCCCTTCTAAAGCTAAAATTTCTGTGATTCTATTTAGTTAAACACCAGCTCCATATTAGCAACTGACCTGAAACTGGCGCCCAGCTGTCTTCACTCTGTGCTATGTCTTTTGGAAGCTCAGAGTCAATGAGATTGGGGACCCTTCTCTGAGGGAAGCTGCCTGATAGCCTGAATGTTCCTGAATGTGCCCTTTTACTGGAGACAATTTTGTCTACTGAAGCATACGAGGAGTTCACTCAGCAGGAATCTGCTCTGGCTGGTTTTAATCTATGGTGTGCTTATTAGGATTAAGGTTTTAATTAAAATTGACATTTCAGAGACTACCTGCGAGGGAGACCTGCTTTAATGAAAAGCAAATCACAGTCATATGGGTAACCCTCCCATGTGACTGGCAGATAACTGTGGAATTAATGTAGGAGCACCAAGGTTTCTTCTCCTCTGGCTACATTTGCCAATTACCTGCTGGTGGACCCCTTTTTCTGAGTCATCAGTGATGGGGGTGGGGGGCGGTGGGCAGTGCTGTGGGGCAGAGACAGTGTTGCTCTGGCCCAGGGTTCCCTGCCTGCTCTGGACAAGTGTGTTGATCCCTGGGGGCTCAGTTTCCTCATATGTAAAACAGGCTGCCCTATTATCTACCTTGTGAGAAAACGCTTGCTAAGCACTTACTCTGAGTCATAACTCTGTCTTTCTCCTCAAGGAATTCACAGTTAGAGGGGCGTAGGGTAGAACAGAGGCAGGAAAATCAACATGCATTAAGGCCCTTAGCTCAGGGCCTGGCCATAGTTAGCCCTTGTGATATTTATCGTATCCAGATGTTGTGGGAGCCCAGAGGAAGGCACGTGACATCACATGGTGAGGGTAGGGGGAGTAAGCATTGCTTCTAAGAAGTATGATTATTAACTGATTCTCCAGGCATTTATTGAGGACTGATTACATGCCAGGCACTGTCCTAGGGGATCGGGATAGAGTGGTGAACAAGGCATTGACAGTAACCTTGTCTTTACAGAGCTTACTTTCTTATGGGAATAATAATCATAACAGTAACAGTAATAACAATGGCTTCTATTTAAAGGCCACTCACATGTGCTTTGTGCTTTGTTTACATAATTCTTTTATTTAATCGTTACCAACAACCTTAGGTAGGTACTATTATTTTATCTTTCTACAGATGAAGACGCTAGAGCCCATAGAAGAGTTGAGGATTGTCCAGGGTTGCCCAACTAGGAAACGGCAGGGCTGGGGTTCCCATCCTGGGCTAGTGACTAAGAGCCTGGCCCTTAACCACTGCATTATTTGGGTTTAGGTTTGAGGTCATGCATAACTGGTGGAGGAGCTGACCAACCCATTGCAGGAATGAGTATGTGTGTACGTACGTGTGTCAGAGAAAGAGAGATAGGACACTGATCAGAGGCAGGCTGTTCCTGACCAGCCTGGGAGATGCTAGCCTCTCACTTCATGCCACACTTGTTGGTGATGTAAAGGGACTGATCGTCTAAGACATCTGATGGGAAAGCTACTGCCTTTCCTTCTGTGAGAGACTGCAAAAATTACTCAGATGAAATGTGAAGAAAAAGAGGGATTCAGAAGATTCCCTTCTAAGTCCCTTCTTCATCCCTCTGGGCCACTGGTCTCTGGTATGAGGTTTGTGAGTGTTATCCTGCCAAAGCCACCGTCCCATTCATGCTTGATGAGGAAGTGGGAAGGGTCGGTCTTCAAAGGCTTCCTCGCAGCAATTCTCAGCCTGTGGGTTGTGACCCTTTTGCCTAAGACCATTACAATTCATAACAGTAGCGAAATTACAGTTATGAAGTAGCAACGAAAATAATTTTATGGTTGGGGGTCACCACAACATGAGGAACTGTATTAAAGGGTCGTGTCATTAGGAAGGCTGAGTATCACTGCTCTAGAGGGACCCTCGTGGTTCTAGTAGGACGCTAGTGGTTCTGTTATAAATTGTAATGTAAATATCTGATATGCAGGAAGTGTTTTCTGATGGTCTTAGGGGTTGCGACCCACAGGTTGAGAACTGCTGCTCTAGAGTCTAGAGGGACCCTCCCACGCCTGGAGAAGGAGACAAAGTTCCATCATAAGAGAGGATGGAAAACCCAGGAACTGTGATTCAAGTAGTGGGACCCACAGCCAGAAGAGTCAGCACAGGTGAGATCAGCAGCTTGATTGCCTGAGGTAGGCCTTGTCAGAGACTCTGAGGCAGGACCCAATCTTCAGTTAGAAGTCTGGTTACATTAGCTTTGAGGCCCAATCCCCACAATAACCCTGGGAGAAGTTATTATCCATGTTGTACTGAGGGGGGAGCTGAAGCACAGTGACATTCAGGAACAACTAAAGGATTCTGACACAACTAAAGGATTTTGGATCCAGGATGTAAGTTCAGGTTTAGAAACTGAGTGAGGTCAGAGAAGTTAAACACATCCCAGGTCATACAGTTTGTGGGCAGTGGCACAACTCTGGAGACCCTCCCTTCCTTCCTTCCTTCCTTTTTTCTTTCTTTTTTTTTAGACAGAGTCTCACTTGTTGCCCTCGGTAGAGTGCTGTGGCATCACAGCTAACCACAGCTCACAGCAACCTCAAACTTTCAGGCTCAATCGATTCTTCTGCCTCAGCCTCCCAAGTAGCTGGGACTACAGGTGCCCGCCACAATGCCTGGCTACTTTTTTTTTTCTTTTTTTTTTTTTAAGAGATGAGGTCTTGCTCTGGCTCAGACTGGTCTCAAACCTGTGAGCTCAGGCAATCCATCTGCCTCAGCCTCCCAGAGTGCTAGGATTACCATGCTCTTTCTATGGTTCCAGACCCATGGTTCTGTTGAGCTGCTGATTGCAAAGGAAGGAAAGATGCATGGAGCTCACCAAGAAGCCCAAATGGCCTGGTGTTCTTCCTTAGCCCTCAGTTCCTTTGTCTGGGAAGGAGGCTAAGCTGGGTTGGGGTGTGATCTGGAAGAAGCCATCGTTCATGGACCAGGATGTCGGTGTCCCTAAAAGCACAATTCATGAGTGACAAGTCAGGACTAGAACTGCTCCTCTTCTCCAACTCCAGATTTAGAGCTCTTTCTCATCCTTCCAGGCTGGGATGGCCCCAGAGGAGGTGACCAGTCATCAGAAATATTAAAGAGCACTCAAGCGTGATATGTGGACAGAGCCAGATGATCATGAATATTTTCCCCCAGTTATTGAGTTAATTAATTCACAAACATTTATTATTTGTCAGACACCCTGCCAAGCATTTAAAAGACAATGTTCATTCAGTTTACAAATATGTGCCAGACACTGTGTATAGAGCAGAGAACAAGACAGACAAGGCCCTCACCTTACACCTAACCCAACCATGCTTACGGTTTACAGATAAGGAAACTGAGGCTCAGAGGGGCTGAGGAACTTCCTGGAGTCATAGGGCCAGGAAGTGGTATAGCTGAGACTTGGGCCCAAGTCTGTGTTTTTCATTTCAGCATTCAGCCTCTCATTGCAATCTCTGGAATTTACTCAAGCATGGTTTGGTTTCGCTTCTTTTTCTCAAAGCCAGGTGCCCCCAAAGTATTTGCTCATGTTCCCATGACCCAGGCAAACATCAGCTCCTCACCACATGCCAGTCTGAGGTCCAGATCCTCCTTTTCTCCTGCCAAAATATCTCTCCCTTTCACTCAGGCCACAGGAAAAACAACACTTAGCACCTTACCACCACTCAGCACCTGTTGTTTCTTCTGTTAAAATGAACTTCCCTTTCCTTTTCCAAACTCAGAATGTCCCTTCCTATGGGAAGCCTTCCCCAGTTCTCTGAAGCAGACTGTCCTTGGGGCTTTCCCCAACACTCACCCTCTGGGAAGCATTTTTTAAGGGTGTCTTGACATATGTGTGTACTCATCTGTCTCTCCCATTTGCCTATGTTTTTTTGAAAGCAAGGAGCACTCATTTGACCCTTACTGTTGTGGTATCTATGGTTCCTGGAACACACTACATGCTCAGTAAATGCTTGCAAAATGAACACACGAGGACAGCATGGCCTCTTTTTCCCCTCTGGTCTATATCCCAGCTACAGATCTCCCATCGTCCAGCTCTGTCCTCGCTCTTTATCTCAGCTGCTGACTGTGGGTTTAGGCCTTAGATGCTTCATTAACTAATAATAATGAGTCACCATTCCAGCCTCGGGAGCATTGTAAATGATATAGTGTCAAGAGAAGGCAGTGGGATGTGGAATTTCAATGAGGCTGGAGTGGTTCTTGAAACAGAGAAAATGCCACGTGCAATCTTTTTCTCTGTGATAGCTCCCATACGCCAGGCTTCAAATGCTAACTTAGAACTCTTCCATTATTTCAGCGCAGTTCTAATTCTAGGCTGGTGGTGGGGATTGCAAATCAGTGCCACATGCCAGGTGTGGTAGGCTGAATAACAGTCCCCCTAAAGTTATTCATGTACTAATCCTTAGAGGCTGTGAATGGTACTTTACTTGGCAAAAGGGACTTTGCAGGTATGAATCCTGAGATGGCGAGATTGTCCTGGATTATCTGGATGGAACCTAAGTACACACTTATAGAGTCCTTATAAGAGGCAGAGAGATATTTGATTATAGAAGAGAAGATGATGTGGGAATGGAAGGAGAGATTGGCGAGATAGCCTTTAAAGATGGAGGAAGGGGCCACAAACCAAGAAATACAGTAAGCCAGCACAGGCTGAAAAGGGTGAGGAAATACGAGAACCTGATAGAATGCTGTGCTTTTTTATGAATAGAGGCTTAGAATTATTCTTAAGACAATGCATCTGGCAACCACTAACAACTGACGAGAACTGAAGAGGGGGAAATTGTGCCTATTTGCTCTTCCTGAATGGGGCCAAATATATCCTTCAATGGATAGGAGAATGAAAGCCCAGAGAAGTGAAGTGGATTTCCCAGAGAGGCAGGGTCCATTAGTGGCAGAAAAATGCCTTGCATGAGGACAACATGGGCTCCTCTCCCCTCTGGTCTATATCCCACCTACAGATCTCCCATCATCAAGCCCTGTCCTCACTCTTTATCTCAGCTGCTGACTATGGGTTTAGGCCTCTTAGATGCTTCATTAACTAATAATGAGTCGCTGTACCAGCCTTAGGAGCACTGTAAATGATACAGTGTCCGGAGAAGACAGTGGGATGTAGAGTTTCAATCCTTTCCCCTATGTCTGTTCCTTACAAGCCCAGGTTGACAGTAGAAGCATCAATAGTCATACCTGAATTGAGCCTCCCTACAGGAACCATTTCTTTTTCCCTGAAACAGGGTGGTTTAAAGAAATGGTCCTTCTGAGGCCTTCCTTTGGCTGCACTTAGTGTCCCCTCTTAGAAGGCTCGACTCCACAGCACAAGCTGGGTGAGATCTCTAGAGTCTCCTGACAAGGACTGGCTTCTCAGGGCAGATTTATTCATCAGAGTTCTTGATGGAGATTCCAGCCACCCCGCTAATGACTTACCTGGGGAATCTTTTTGCTTTGCTTTTATCTCTCCCTCAGGAAACCTGAGCTTGTGAAATGAGAACCTTTAGGGAAGCCAAGAGAGCTGTTATTTGAGAGGTAGAGATACCGGGACAATTAGCCTCCCCAGCAGGTATGTAAGGTTACAACCTCACATGAAAGGATCACTCCTTTACCCAGATTTATCAGTCAAGTGTTCCTTAGGGGTCCAGCCTCTGGCTGAGCACGTCCTCTCCTGCTCAAAGATCCTTAGAGACTCCCTCCTGCTTTCCAAAGTTTTACTCAGGGGGACAGTCTGAGATGGGGCTGCACCCTTCCTTTCTGGCCTGATTTTCCACTATTTTTCTTTTAATACTAATCTGTAGTCAAACTCAGCCTTCTCTAAGGAGGAGGAAGTAGCTCACCCATTATCACAGGGCTGAGGCCGCACTGAGAACGCCTCAGTCCCACCCACGCTTTTTATCCTGCTTCCAACATGCAGCTGGACAGGAGACAAGATGTTAGTGATGTATGAAATCACAAATTCAAGTTGTAGTCTCAATTTTTATACCTGTAAAATCCCATCTAAACATGTCTCACTTTTTTAAAAGATAATATTTATTTTTTTATTGTTAAATCATAGCTGTGTACATTAGTGTAGTCACCTGTACCCATTCTAAGATGCACCATAGCTGTGGCCCCACCCATTACTCTCCCTCCACTTACCCTCCCTCCACCAAAACCTCCCCCCTCCCTTCCCCTTCCTTGGCCCTTTCCCCATAGTCTTGTGCTATAGTTGGGTTATAGCCTTCATGTGAAAGCTATAATTTAGCTTTATAATAGGGCTGAGTACACTGGATACTTTTTCTTCCATTCCTGAGATAACTTTGCTAAGAAGAATATGTTCCAGCTCCATCCATGTAAACATGAAAGAGGTAAAGTCTTCATCTTTCTTTAAGGCTGCATAGTATTCCATGGTGTACATGTACCACAATTTGGTAGTCCATTCGTGGGTCAATGGGCACTTGGGCTTCTTCCATGACTTATAAATTGGGCTGCAATAAACATTCCAGTACAGATGTCTTTGTTATATTGTGACTTTTGGTCTTCTGGGTATAAACCTAGTAAAGGAATTATGGGATCGAATGGCAGGTCTATTTTTAGATCTCTAAGTATTCTCCAAACATCCTTCCAGAAGGAATGTATTAGTGGGCATTCCCACCAGCAGTGTAGAAGTGTGCCCTTTCCTCCAGATCCACGCCAACATTTCTGGTTTTGGGATTTTGTTATGTGGGCTACTCTTACTGGGGTTAGGTGATATCTCAAAGTAGTTTTGATTTGCATTTCTCTGATGATTAAGGATGATGAGCTTTTT
>CAUYPK010036908.1:0-11262 GCA_963574355.1 Loris lydekkerianus | reverse complement strand
TGTTTGTTTGTTTGTTTTTGAGATAGAGCCTCAATCTGTCACCTTGGGTAGAGTGCTATGGAATCACAACTCACAGCAACCTCCAACTCCTGGGCTCAAGCGATTCTCCTGCCTCTGCCTCCCAAGTAGCTGGGATTACAGACGCCTGCCACAATGTCTGGTTATTTTTTGGTTGCAGCCATCATTGTTGTTTGGTGGGCCCGGGCTGGATTCGAACCTGCCAGCTCAGGAACCTGCCAGCTCAGGTGTATGTGGCTGGTGGCTTCGCCACTTGAGCCACAGGCACCGAGCCTAGCAAGTGTATTAAAAAGAAACCTCTGCACACCTTTTGGAGGCAAAGCACAATTGTAAGAGGGACTTCACCTAACAAATGCAATCAGTGTAACCTGGTTTCTTATACCCTCAATGAATGCCTAACAATTAAAAAAAAAAAAAAAAAAGTAGTAGAAGAAGAAGAAACCTCTATCTCTAGCTTGAAGACAGCAGATCAAGAGGGAATTAAAGACTTAGGAGACGTCTTCAAGAGGGCTTGGCTATTACAAGGACACGCACCTGCCAGTGGTACAGACTGGCCAGAGAGCGCAGGCTGGAGATGGTGTGGGCAGAGCAGCGATGCTTAAAAGTCACAGGAGGGAGAGCGAGATGTTAGGGTGTGGCAGAAACTTTTCCACATGGGTTATTGGGCTCTGATGCTGTGTAATGTTAATGGAGAGCCAGAACCTAGAAGGGGACTCTCTTTCTGCAGCTATGTCCTTTCACTGTCACACCTGTGTCTTAGGGACGAAACCTGACATTCTGCTAGCTGTAAAGGGAGAAACGTTTACAGGATCTGGCTCTGTCATCACAGAGCCCAGTGAATTAGAGCTGAGAGGCAACATACTGACAACTGACCCTGACCAGCATCAGGGAGGGCACAGCTGTAAACAAACTTTAGCCTTCCTGGGTGCATTTTAGTTGAGTTTCACCCTTGAATTGTACAAAGATGTTGTAGTTCTCTAAATTTGATCTCAGATTTTTGCTATATCTCTAGAGTTTTAATAATGGAAAAGCTGAGGGTAGCCTGTATTCAAAGTCAACAGACCCAACCAGAACATAGCCGGTGAATGGGTGGGTTAGGGATAAGAGATCTCATCTAAAGGATAATTTTTATTGCAGCCATTTATAAAGAACAAATTGTGGACCAGGCATTGTGCTGGACAAATCTATATGTATTATCTCATTTAAAGTTTATGGCAAGGCCAGGTGCAGTGGCTCACACCTGTAGTCCTAGCACTCTGGGAGGCTGAGGCAGGAGGATTGAGATTACGTGAACTCAGGAGTTCAAGACTGGGCTGAGCAAAGCAGGACACCAGCATGATGGCACACATCGTACATCCGGAGCTACTGGGGAGGCTGAGGCATGAGGAGTGTGAGGTTGCAGTGAGCTAGGATGACACCGCTGCACGATACCCAGGCAGGCAGAATGAGATTCAACATAAAAGCTTATAGTGGTCTTCAGAGGCTGATGTTATCATTCCTGTTACTCATGTTGAGAATACCGAGCTGCATCAACCATAGGTAACGAAATGACATCACCCAGCTAGTAAGTGGTGAGCCCAGGTCAGTTTGATAGTCATTACAGCCTGCTTGCGGGTGGCACCTATGGCTCAAAGCAGTAGGGCACTGGCCCCATATGCCAGAGGTGGCGGGTTCAAACCCAGCCCTGGCCAAAAAACTGCAAAAAAAAAAAGGCCTGCTTGATCTATCCATTTCTTAGGAGGACGTTTAAACACCTGTCAGTCTCTGAGTTCTTCCTTCACATGTTCCAAGACTGTCTTATTAGGTGCCTGTGTGTTCATGATTTTTTTTTTATTGTTTTAGATTCATTGAGGGTACAAAGAATTAGGATACACTGTTTGCATTTGATAGGTAAAGTCCCTCTCATAATTGTGTCCTGCCCCCAAGAGGTGTGCCGTACACTGTGACCCCCATTCCTCTCCCCTCTCTCTTGTTCCCCTGCCACCCACCTTAAATTGATTTGAGTTTTTCTATTATAACGGTATATATTAGCTCATCTGCTGGTTTCATATTAGAATTGAGTACATTGGATTCTTGTTTCCCAATGCTTGTGATACTTTACTAAGAAGAATGTGTTACAACTCTATTCAGGTTAATACAAAAGATATAAAGTCTCCATCTTTTTTAGTGGCTAAATAGTAGTGTTTAGGAGTCTCGATCTATAGTTCTTTTAAACACCATTTAATGTGTGCTCTCACTTGTGATTATTTTCATCATAAATTCTGTTTTATTATTAAAATTCCTACTCTAGCTTTCTTATGGTTTACTTTACTTGCAATTTTCCATTTATTATTTTCAAACCTTCCCATACCCTTTTATTTATTTTATTTTATTTTATTTTATTTTTGAGACAGAGTATCAAGCTGTCTTGATACTTGATACTTGATACTTGATACCCAGTATCACCTGGGTAGAGTGCTGTGGCATCACAGCTCACAGCAACCTCCAACTCTTGGGCTCAAGTGATTCTCTTGCCTCAGCCTCCCAAGTAGCTAGGACTACAGGAGCTGGCCACAATGCCCAGCTGTTTTTGGTTGCAGTTGTCATTGTTGTTTGGCAGGCCTGGGCTGGATTTGAAACTGTCAGCTCTGGTGTATGTGGCTGGCTTCCCAGCCACTTGAGTTACAGGCGCTGAGCCAATATTCTTTTATTTCAAATGAGAGGGGATGTTTATTGTTATTTTTGTCTTTTTTAGACTTTTTTTTTTTTTTTGATACATTCTCACTTTGCAAACATCAGTAGAGTGCAATGTTGTTATAGTTCACAGCAACCTCAGACTCTTGGGCTCAAGAGATCCTTTTGCCTCAGCCTCCCAAGTAGCTAGGACTACAGGTGCCCACCACAATAGGGTCTCACTCTGGCTCAGGCTGGTCTCGAACTCTTGAGCTCAGGCAATCCACCTGCCTCGCTTTTCAGACTTTTAATCTTTGACTTTAAAGTCTGTGTACTTTGAGACCAAGGTAGGACCTCAGTTCTTAAAGAAATAGAATACTAGACAGGAAAACAGAGCAGAAATGGGAATCTCTTTCCTTTTTTCTTTTTTAGAAATGTGTCTCTTTTTTTTTTTTTTTTTTTTTTTGCAGTTTTTGGCCAGAGCTGGGTTTGAACCCACCACCTCCAGCATATGGGGCTGGCACCCTACCCCTTTGAGCCACAGGTGCTGCCCCTTAGAGATGGGTCTTGTTCTGTTGCCTAAATTGGAGTGCAGTAGCACAATCACAGCTCACTGTAACTTAGAATTCCTGGTCTCAAGGGAACTTCCCTTCTCTTCTCAGCTTCCTAAGCTCTCAAGTTACTAGGACTATAGGCATATGCCACCACATCCAGCTTTTTTGTTTTTGAAACTGAGTCTCCTTATGTTGCCCTGTATAGAATTCTGTAGCATCAGAGCTCATGGCAACCTCCAACTCCTGGGCTTAAGTGATCCTCTTGCCTCAGCCTCCTAAGTAGCTGGGACTACAGGTGCCCACCACAACACCCAGCTATTTTGGGTTGCAGTTATCATTGTTTAGCAGGCCTGGGCCGGGCTCAAACCCGCCAGCCTTGGTGTATGTGGCCGGCCCCTTATTCACTGAGCTACGGGTGCCGGGCCTCATCCACCTAATTTATTTTATTTCATTTTTTGTAGATATGAGGTCTCGCTATGTTACCCAGGCGGGTTTTGAGCTCCTGGTCTTAGGTGATCCTCTCAAAAGGGTGAGACTGTAGGTGTGAACCACTGACCTTGCCCAAGGACCTATTTTTGTTAGAAGGGTGAAATGCAAGATGAGAGTCAGATTCTGGGGGTGCAGGAAAGATTAGTGTCATTAGAGTCAAGGACAAAGTCAAACGCAGTCAATATGAAATATTAAAATAATGTTAATATTATCTTAATATTTTAATATATAATAAATATTTTAACATCAATACAATTAATTACTAAATATTATTTTAATATTTAACATTAATATGTAATATTTATAAATATTGTTATTTTAACGTTATTTACCAATATTAAAACATTTATTATTATATATTTCAGTATCACATTGGCTTGTTAGCAGGTGTGATAGATGTTTTTCTCTGCATGAATTCCAAAACAATTGCTTCCTTCTTTCCATGCTTGTGTTTTTTCCAACCTGTTTTCCTGATGTTTGTATTTGAAGGTAAATAAAATTCCTTTAACACAATCAGCTTCCAACACAATTTAAATGTAGCAGCCACTCTTTTGCACAATTATTTAATTGTCTCTCTCCCCTCCGTTCTTGTGCCTTCTCTCTGACATCAAAGCCACTCCTCTCACTGCAAAAGGAAATAATGTCATCAAACACTATACTTCTAGACTTACTCATCCCAGAAAGAGAACCGGAAAGACCAGCAGCGGGCAAGTCTCCCAGTCACCCATTCAGCCACTTCATTTCCCTTTGGTTGTTTCTCAGCTTGTTGGGCGTCCCAGATCCTGAAGTTCAGAGTTCTGTTGACTCTTGCTTTGGTTCACTAACTATGAAAAGGTTATTTTGCTTCCTTTCCCAGTGGTTACAATCCCTCCCAAAAAGAGAGTGTGTTCTCCGGGTTATGAAAGAGCTTCACCTCTATTACACCCCGGGGGCTTCCATTGCCCAACAGACTGACATTTTACAGGTGGGGAAAAGGAGGCACAGAATGGTAGAGGCTGGGCCTTCTCCAAGGTTACACGGCTGGTCAGTGACTGAACAGGGACTCACACCCGGGACTTCTGATGCCAAGTTCAGTACTTTTTTTTACTTTGTACTGTTTCCTTTTCTCCTTGGGTGATTTTGTTCTCTATCCCACCTTAGCCACTGCCACGGTCAGACCTTAGATCAGTGTTTTTCAACTTTTTTTTTTTTTTGAGACAGAGCCTCAAGCTGTCCCCGTGGGTAGAGTGCTGTGGCATCACAACTCACAGCAACCTCCAACTCCTGGGCTCAAGCGAGGCTCCTGCCTCTGTCTCACAAGTAGCTGGAACTACAGGCACCCGCCACAACACCTAGCTATTTTTTTGTTGCAGCCGTCATTGTTGTTTGGTGGGGCCTGGGCTGGATTCGAACCTGCCAGCTCAGGTGTATGTGGCTGGCGCCTTAGTCGCTTGAGCAACAGGCGCCGAGCCTTCGACTTTTTTATCTCACGGCACACTTGAACCTATAGTTAGATTTCAGCAGCACACAAGTTATGTTGATCAAAAAAGAGTGAAAAAAAACACGTATTGCACTTTGAACTTCTTTCAAAAATAATTTAATGATTTAAAAAATTTTTCACAACACATCTAAGATCTTGTCACCACACACCAGTTGAAAATCACCGCATTAGACCTTGTCACTAACAACCTGTTTGCAATCTTAGTGTTAAGCAGTTCAACCCCCCCCCCCCCTCTTTTTTTATGTTTCCAGCTCCCTCCCTTGTCTCCAGCCTCAACAATTCTTTCTTTTTTCTCCATCTTTATTAGGGTAAAATTGACAAACAGAAATTGCAAGTCACCCTCCTCCCTCCCCTGGCCTACCGCAGGCCGGTCCTAATTGTCCTCACACCTCCAGCCTTGTCCTCACTTCTCTCTTTTCCTCACAACAGCCAGAGCGAGCCCTTGACATCAGTAGTTCTCGACCTTGGATTCACATTAAAATCAATTTTTTAAAATTTGGATGCTCAGGACTCAACAGCGAATTTGGAATCTCTGAGGGTGGGACTCAGGCTTCATGATTCGCTTTACAGTTCTCAGGAGACCCCTGGGCAGCCAAGGCTGGGAACCACGCAGGCAGATGTGTCCCACCTTTGCACACACCCTCCGGTAACTTTCCATTTCACTAAGGGAGAGGCAAAGCCCTTGGAAAGGTCTGGAGGGCTGCACATGGCCCTCCCCTCCCACAACTCTGCAACCCCATTCCTGGGCACACTGGCCTCCTCTCTACCCCTCAGGCGTCCCCGCCTTGGGGTCTTCACACTTGCTGTTCTCTGCCTAGAAAGCCCTTCCTGGAGACACCCTGGAGCTCTCTGTCCCACTTCCTCCAGGCCTGTGTTCACATATCTTTGTTAAGAGGGCTTTCCCAAGACTCTGTCTACACACACACACACACACATACACACACACATACACACACATACACACATACACACACACACACACACACATACACACATACATACACATACATACACACATATACACACACATACACACACATACACACACATACACACATACACACACATACATACACACACATACACACATACATACACATACATACACACACATACACACACATACACACATACATACACATACATACACACATACACACATATACACACATACACACACATACACACACATACACATACACACACATACACACATACACCTACACACACATACACACATACACACACATACACATACACACACATACACACATACACACACATACATACACACATACACACACACACATACACATACACACACACACATACACACACATACACACATACACACATACACACACACACACACTTTACGCCACCTTTTTCCATTATCCTGCTTAATTTTTCTTCAGTGCACTATTCAACATTGACTCCTGCCCCCAGTAAATAAGCTCCATCAAGGACAAGGTCTCCTGATTATTCACAGGTATATTCCCAGTGCCTAAAACAATGCTTGGCATAGAGAAGGAGCTGGGAATGAATGAATGAACCTCTTCTGTGGAAAAAGTTCAAACACTGTGCTTCTGCTTGGTTTGAGACTAAAATTGTTCTCATCAACCAAGTTCATCCAAACTGAGGCCACCAGGTATGACTCTTAATTTGCTAAGTAAAAATATTGGATAAGAAAACTACTACTTTTCCCACTTCCTTGGGCTTATTCTGAGATCTTTGAAACAAGATGAATTTTAAGAAAAGTATGCTGAAGTAAGCCTGGAGTGTCCCTGCTGGTGAGGTGGCCAGCCCAGTTTGGCTTGGACCCCAACAATGTGGCTGTTAAGTGGCATACCCTGTGGAGGTCCGTCACCCTGGAGGAAGCCATGTGACCCCAGTCCAAAGCCCCCAGCAAGACCAACAAAGGGAGAGGGGAGGACCAGGGACAAAGTCCACGATGGGTCATGCTCTGCTTGTCATTACCAGAATAACCAGGCCCTTGGTTTGCAAAGAAAGAGGCAGAGGAGGAAAGAAAAGAAGGAAAAGGCTCGGCTCTTGTAGCTCAGCAGGTAGGGCGCCAGCCACATACACCGGAGGTGCCAAACAACAGTGACAACTACAACCAAAAATGATAGCCGGGAATTGTGGCAGGTGCCTGTAGTCCCAGCTACTTAGGAGGCTGAGGCAAGAGAATCGCTTAAGCCCAAGAGTTTGAGGTTGCTGTGAGTTGTGATGCTACAGCACTCTACTGAGGGCAACATAATGAAATTCTGTCTCAAAAAAAAAAAAGAAAGAAAGAAAAGAAAAGAAGGAAATGGGTTTTTATTTAATGCATCATAGAACCTCTGTAAGTTGCCCAAGGGACTGTCACAGACTGGTCAGCATGCAGAGGTGGCCAACATAAGGAACGAAGCCCCCTGTACTGATATATACACGTGGTACATGTCTGGTATATAAAAATTGGGTCAGCTTAAGGAGGTGGTCAATGTAGGGAGGTGATCAACTATGGAGGGTCTACTTTTTTTTTTTCCTTTGAGACAGTCTTATTTTGTCACCCTCAGTAGAGTGCTGTGACATCATAGCTCATAGAAACCTCCAACTCTTGGGCTCAAGTGATTACCTTGCTTCAGCCTCCTGAGTAACTGAGAGTACAGGCACCTGTCACAATGTCCGGCTAGTTTTAGAGACAAGGTCTCTCTCTGGCTCAGGCTGATCTCGAACCTGTGAGCTCAGGCAATCCATCCACCTCAGCCTCCCAGAGTGCTGGGATTACAGGCATGAGCCACTGTGCCCAGCCAGCTCTACTGTATTTTCAAAGACTTTCTATTTTATTTTTTTATTTTTTTGACAGAGTCTCATCCTGGGTAGAATGCTGTGGAGTCACAGCTCACAGCAACTTCAAACTCTTGGGCTCAAGTGATCCTCTTGCCTCAGTTTTTCATTTTTTTAGTACAGATGGGGTCTCACTCTTGCTCAGACTAGTCTCAAACTCCTGAGGTCAAGCAATCCACCTGCCTCAGCCTGCTGGAGTGCTAGGATTACAAGCATCAGACTCTGTGCCTGGCATTTATTTTTATTTTTAAAGAGCATTTTATGTTCACAGCATAATTAAGAGGAAAGTACAACGATAGCCCATATAACCTCACCCGCTCCTCTGCTATCAACACCCTCCCGGAGAGCAGCGCATTGGTTACAATGGATGAATCTACCACATCGTTACTACCCAAAGTCAACAGTTCCATCAGGGTTCCCTTTGTGTAGCACCATTTATGGGGTTTGGACAGAGGTATAATGTCATGCACATGCTGTTATAGTATCATGGACAGTATTTCACTGCCCTAAAAAATTCATTTATTTTTAAATATATTTTTCTTATGAGTAACTATTGGAGAAATTTAGAAAAATCTTAAAAGTAAAATGAAGTAAATAGTTTTTCTCCATCCCACTCTCCAGATAAAACAACTGATCAAAATTTCCTGAGTCTCTTTACAGGTTTCTCTTTGTGTGCCTCTTATTACTCAGGGACACAACACGGTGGCTTCCCTTTCATTGGCCATTTCTGGCAATTCCCAGAGGCGACAGCTCCAAAGTCTGCTCCCAGGTGGATGATCATTTTTAAGGTATTTGGAGACACATCACCAAGCTGCTTTCCAAAGAGGTTGTGCTAATTTACATTTCCTATGGTGGGGCCTGAGAGTCCATCCTCACCTCACCAGTGATGACCAAAGTCACCCAGAAAACATGTGAATCGAGATAGTGTGTAAATGAAATCAATAGTTGCTACACTCTGATCATCTTCCAATTTCCAGAAAAGCAATGAAAAAGCAAGGGACAAAATTTGGCAGATTGAGGCGTCCCTTTGGTATAAAAAAGTGTGCTTCTCATCACCTGCTTTGATGTTTTACAACCACCATTCATCGGCTCCTCAATTATTTTATCAGATCTGTGGACAACCAAAGCCTTGCCCTAAAAGATTCTCTCAGTCTTCCTAATCTCACTCTTCCTAAAGTTAAGTTAACTCTGCCTCTTTCCCCTTTCACTCCCGGGTGATCTCCTGGATTCATAGACCATTTCTGGTCCACAGCTTCTTTCTTTCTTTCTTTCTTTCTTTCTTTCTTTCTTTCTTTCTTTCTTTCCTTCTTTCTTTCTTTCCTTCTTTCTTTCTTTCCTTCTTTCTTTCTTTCCTTCTTTCTTTCTTTCCTTCTTTCCTTCTTTCCTTCTTTCCTTCTTTCCTTACTTCCTTCCTTCCTTCCTTCCTTCCTTTCTGAGACAGACTCTCACTTTGTCACCCTCGGTAGAGTGCTGTAGTGTCACAGCTCACAGCAACCTCCAGCTCTTGGGCTCAGGCGATTCTCCTGCCTCAGCCTCCTGAGCAGCTGGGACTACAGGCACCCGCCACAACACCCGGCTATTTTTTGTTGCAGTTTAGCCAGGGCCGGGTTTGAACCGGCCACCCTTGGTATATGGGGCCGGCGCCCTACTCACTGAGCCACAGGCGCCGCCCCCACAGCAGCTTTCTCATAGCCATCTGATTCCACCTCTCTCATTTCTGTTTTTTCTTTTCTTTTCTTTTCTTTCTTTCTTTCTTTCTTTCTTTCTTTCTTTCTTTCTTTCTTTCTTTTTTTAATCAAATCATAGCTGTGTACATTAATGCAATCATTGGGTACAGTGTGCTGGTTTTATATACAATTTCAAATATTATCATCAAACTGGTTAACATAGCCTTCACGGCATTTTCTTAGTTATTGTGTTAAGATATTTATTTATTTTTATTGTTCAATCATAGCTATGTACATTTGGGCAATCAAGGGGTACAATGTGCTGGTTTCATATACAATCTGAAATATTCTAATCAAACTGTTCAACGTAGCCTTCATGGCATTTTCTTAGTTATTGTATGTAGACATTTGTATTCTGCATTTAGTAGGTTTCACTTGTACCCATTCTAAGATGCACCATAGGTGTGGCCCCACCAATTATCCTCCCTCCACCTATCCTCCCCCTTCCCTTCCCTCCCTTTTCCCCTTCCCCATATTCTTGGGCTATAATTGGGTTATAGCTTTCATATGAAAGCTATAAATTAGTTTCATAGTAGGGCTGAGTACATTGGGATACTTATTCTTCCATTCTTGAGATACTTTGCTGAGAAGAATATGTTCCAGCTCCATCCGTGTAAACATGAAAGAGGTAAAGTCTCCATCTTTCTTTAAGGCTGCATAATATTCCATGGTATAAATGTACCACAATTTGCTAGTCCATTCATGAGTCGATGAGCGCTTGGGCTTCTTCCATGACTTAGCAATTATGAATTGGGCTGCAATAAACATTCTGGTACAGATGTCTTTGTTATATTGTGATTTTTGGTCTTCTGGGTATAGACCTAGTTAAGGAATTATAGGATTGAATGGCAGGTCTGTTTTTAGATCTCTAAGTATTCTCCAAACATCCTTCCAGAAGGAACATATTAGTGTGCATTCCCACCAGCAGTGTAAAAGTGTGCCCTTTTCTCCACATCCATGCCAACATCTCTGTTGTGTGGGCTACTTTTACACAACATTTAGGTGTAATTTTACACAATATTTAGGTGATATCTCAAAGTAGTTTTGATTTGCATTTCTCTGATGATTAAGGATGATGAGCTTTTTTTCATGTGTCTGTAGATTGTTCATCTGTCTTCTTTAGAGAAGTTTCTCTTCAAGTCCCCTGCCCACCCTGAGATGGGATCACTTGTTCTTTTCTTGCTAATATGTTTGAGTTCTCTGTGGATTCTGATTATTAAACCTTTATTGGAGGTATAACCTGCAAATATTTTCTCCCATTCTGAGGATTGTCAGCTTGCTTTACATACTATGTTCTTGGCTGTGCAGAAGCTTTTTAGTTTGATGAGATCCCAGTAATGTATTTTTGATACTGCTGCAATTGCCTGGGGAGTCCTCCTCATAAAATATTCACCCAGGCCTATTCCTTCAAGAGTTTTCCCTGCACTATCTTCAAGTATTTTTATAGTTTCATGTCTTAAGTTTAAATCTTTTATCCAGTGAGAGTTAATCTTAGTTAATGGTGAAAGGTGTGGGT
>CAUYPK010036906.1:0-17520 GCA_963574355.1 Loris lydekkerianus | reverse complement strand
CACACAATTATCATCAAAAGATCATGACTTTTCAAAAAAAAAAAAAAAAAAAAAAAAAAAGCCACTGTACAAAAATCTTATAAGCACTTTATCAAATGCATTGCTGAAATCAAGGCACTGATTTTTCCCTCATTGGCCCATAAAATATACAATATACACATACACACATGCGCGCACACACACACACACACACACACACACACACACACACGGTCTGTTTCTGATGATATGTCCTTGGCAAACCCATGTTGATACAAAGTAATTACTGCTTTATTGTATAAATGTTCACAGAATATTTTCTCTAAATTGTTTAAGGAAGACTACCAGATCTGTTGTTCTATTGTTTCCATTTTCTGTATTAAAAAAATAATAACACCTCCATTCTCTGATACCTATTCTGTTCTCCACCTGTAACACCTGTGAGTTCTTTCTGAATTCTAGTGTATAATTAATTTATCCAGGGCAATGGTTCTCAAAAATGACTGCATATTAGAATCCCCATGGGAGATTTTAAAAAATGCCCCTGCCTGGGTCCTCACCTTAGACCAATTAAATCAGAATCTCTGCAAGTATTTTTAAAAGCTTCTCTTGTGATTCTAATATGCAGCCAAGGTTGAGAACCAGTGATCTAGGCTTGGCTTAAATTAATTTTAAATACTTACATGTTCCTTTACCATCCATTTCTTTTCCATAATTTTCAATTTCTCTGTTCTTTATTGTTTTCATTCAAGATTCTTTTTCATAATTCAGAAGTTAAAAGTAAAACCTGAGTTAAACAGTTTACTTTCTTGTTGTTATGTGTTAACCTAACCTTTACCTAACCATAAATCAGAGCCTATGCTTTCTGGCAGCTTTGGTTGCAAATATAGATTAAAATTCTCTTTTAGTTATTAGAATCTTTCTCAAATCTCTGCTAAATAAGATAATGCCAATAGATTTTTTAAAAATCGTATGACTTTTATTTATTTATTTGCCTTTTGTTTTAACCTTACTTGGTTGCTTTTGCTGTGCTTCTGCCTGTGGTGTTATAGATTCAATACTTCACAAGAACATGCTTTTGCTATATTCCGGCCATTATTCAGCAAGTTTCATTGATAACTATGGCATTACTTTTCCTCCTTGTGCTAAAAATGTAAGTTCACTTTGTGTCTATTCTATAGCATTTTCATATCAATATCTAACTCCAAAAATATTATTTTAAAAATCTATTTACTGCAGTTTCTCTTTAAGAATTGCTAGGTAGGGCACCACTTGCACTATTGGAAGATTCTGTGTGATAGTTTGGAATCTTTAAAGTCTATTCATTTGTGATCGATTCCCTTTGGGTTTTGCTTTGCAGTCATATCTGCACAATATTCGACTTTCCCCAAGAACTTCCCTTGCAATCCTTTATCTACTCAGTTATGCGCACCATTCTGCCAAATGTACTACTCCCTCAGATGGCTATCAGTCTGAAAATTTAAGCTATAGTTCAGAAAACACTATCCTCTCCTTGCCACCATCAGATACCTAGCTATTCAGGTAGCAGTATGCTTTTCTCTTTGAATCTATGACCCCAAATTGAAAGAACAAAGGACCAAGCATCTTTTCACGTCCAGCAACGTATAAGATTACAAAACCCTTAAACATCCACACGCCCCCACCCCCCTCATGCTTATTTTGGCTTTCTTATTGACTTCCCTATAAAGGAGTAGAGTGAGGTGGGATTTCTTCCAAAAGCACGTATTTTAGAAAAGCAATGTCCTTCCTGCAGAACGCCGCTATGACAACCCCATTCTGAAGTTGTTACCAATCAGCACGATGGGATTCTGGCACTAGTGAGATTTCTTCCTCTGGGAGTTATCTGTCTACTGATAGTTTTGGTTTACTGAAAACCTTTTCTTCAGGAGGTCTTTCTTTCCCAAGAAATTGTCTAACTCGATGATTAAAATGGAGCCCACATTTTCTTTTCCTTTGTCACATTTCTACTTGGAAACTTGGAAACCCTGGTTTTGAGTCACATTTACATCTTCAAAATTGTTTTGTGCTGATTTTTAATTCCTTTTTGTCTCTGAATTCTTCTGTTTCTTGCAAAGCCAGAAAGCACAGAACAATCCCCTTGGTGTACACGGCCCTGGGAGTCCTGGAGCACTTTTGTGGTTTCTCTAGCAAACTGCACCCCCTGCCCCCACCCTCACCATATACTCACTGTGTCTTAATCTATTTTCTGCTATTGTAACTCAATGCTGAAGAGGTAAGTAATTTATAAAGAACCAAAGTTTATTTAGATCACCATTCTTGAGGCTGAAAACTCCAAGGGCAGAGGTGTTGGCATCTGGTTGGCCACTATACCTGCACACATTCCATGCCTTAATTTTTAAGGGTTGTTATTCTAAGACTTAGGAATTAGCACTAATTAGCCAACAATTCCAGTCTTCACCACTCTCCCATTAAACTGAATTACCTTGAGGAAACCATTCCAATATCTCTGATCCTTTGTCTAAGAATCTCCAAAATGGGTGGAGGAGGGATTTTAGTAGGCTGGGTTTTTAAGTTTTTTTGTTTGTTTGTTTTGTTTTTTCTTAATCTGCAGGATCCCTTCACATGAAATTTTACTGAAACGCTCAAGGTATAAAAGAGAAAATCAGAGGGTTTTAAGATAAAGCAGGGGTGAAACTCACATTTAGAGTGCTACCCACCTCCTTATTCTCCTCCTCACATCCCACCTTGTGGATGCTCAGTGTCATCAGAGAACCTCAGGCTGCACACACAGGTGTGAAAACAATCACAGATTCTCAAAGCTTGTAGTATGCAGGAGTCACATAGGAACTTACTAAAATAGCAAGTAACTATTCAATCCCCCTCAAAAAGAATGCCTAGGAATTTGCCATTTACCATTTTAGATTAGGATTAGAGCCATGGAATGATATGATAATCACATCCTGAGAAATACGAGACTGTGAATTCTGAAGTCTCTGCAACTCCTTTCAGTAATAAATCAGTAAGAAGTCAGGAAAATACAATACCTATTCTAATTCTACATCTTCATACCTGTCTTCTGTGATTCTGGACAAGTTACTTAACTTTTTCTGTCCTCACCTGTAAAATACAGATATTTATTATAATGCCCACCTCAAAGTATTATTAACAGGACTAAATGATTTTATTTATGTTAAGTATTTAAAACAATGATGGGAACATGTTTAAAACTCAACAAATATTAGATCTTATTCATTAAAGAAAGCAGAATACCAAGAACACAAACATGCCTAAACTCAACATGCCAATGTGTTCCACACACTCTCCGCCACTTCCTTTCTTGCTACATGTTCTACGACCTGCCTTTCCACTACTGAGCACCAGGTGGCATTTCTTGAGCCTTAATTTTCACATCTATAAAATGGAACCGGCACTGTTTGATTCCATCTCCCTGAGAAGGCTGTTAATACCGAAAAATAAAATGTTTGAATATTGGTTGAGACCTTTAGAAGAAAGATGCTTTGTTACACACCAAGGAGAATTATTTTGATATTTAGTATGTTCATATAATTTTCATCAGCATCTTAGAAGGCTAGTTTATTTATGCGCACAGTTAGTGAAACAGAACGTGGAAAATGGTGGGCAGTGGTAGAATACAGGCCATTTTCATGAGTGAAAAAAGGCCCATAACTCACAGCAGATGGACTGAGATGTGAAGGTCACTCACTTATTCACAGGAACAAATTATATTATACCATCAAGTAAGTTTCTTCAGCCAGTCATAAAGAAGAATACGGCTAAGTAATTTACTCGCAAATGATGGTTATAAACCACTCACACTCTAACAAATCAAATTACATCATACAAACCACCTAGTCACACTCCTGGAGTTGCTGAATTCCACGTGGGGAGCAGAAAGGGCCATTTTGTCAGTTTCTCAATTCACACAAAATACCATGCCTGTTCATGACCGAAGATCAACACAAGATACTTAAATTGCTCTTCAGACTGAAACCGCTGCACTTTGATTCCCTTTTTGAACATCAAGAATCGCACCTCTAAAGCTGAGTGAGCAGACAGTGTCTGCAGGACCTGTGCAGAGGCCTTGCACATTGGCATTGAGACTCTGAAGCCCTGGTTGGTGCAACCTGTCTTTGCTGAACTAGCCAGGGGAGGGAAGCAGATTTCAGCAGATGTGAGCATCTTTGGTTTGGGGAGCTGAGATGAGGCAGGACCTAACAAGGCATACAAGAACAACAAAAATCGATAACACTCTTAAGCTGGGCTGCTATAAAAAACAATACCCAAACTGATAAATGTATAAAGAACAGAATTTCATTTCTCACGGTTCTGGAGGCTGGGAAGTTTAAGATCAAGGAGCTGACATTTGGTTCTGAGAGCCTTCTTGCTGAGGCTCCCATGGCAGAAGGCAGAAGGGCAAAGTAGCCAATACTGCATGAAGCCTCTTTTATCAACTTCATATGGTGCCTTAATCCCCTTCATGAGGAAGGAGACCTTATGGCCTAGTTACTTCTTAAAGGCCTCACTTCTCACCATCACTTTGGCAACACCTGAATTTCAGAGAGAACATCGTCAAAGCATAACAACTCATATGTAAATTAAGTTAAAGGTTCTGTTTATTGATTTTCAGATTAAAAACAGAAGTCCCATTGTGGAACTTTCAAGGCAGTCCAGGCTGATCTCTACCTGTATTAATATTAAATTAATACTAAAAAAAGATTGGGCCTGGTATGGTGGCTCACGCCTGTAATCCTAGCACTCTGGGAGGCCAAGGCAGGTGGATTGCTTGAGCTCACAGGTTCGAGACCAGCCTGAGCAAGAGCAAGACACCATCATACAATCATACAATCCCAGAACCATAAAAGCCTTAGGAGACAACAGCTAAGAATAACTGAAAGCTTACCTGGGCTGGCGCTTGTCTCTCATTGTTACACAGCATCTTGTGAGGTAGGATATAGTGTCCCCTGAAGCTCAAAGAGGTTATTACACAGCTCAGAAAGTGGTAGTGATGCATTGCACCCAGGCTTGTTCATCTCACAGACTTACACCCATGTTCTAAGTCTACTCCGCCTCTGTGGATAATCTGTGATGACAAATACCTTCCTGCTGGAATGCCAACTCCGATTGGCAGGGGCTCCGGTCTCAGCAGAAAGAGAGCCCAGGTGGATTAGAAATACCTACCAAGAATGAGGGTTTGAAGAATAGGGACCACATGCTACTTGTTTGCCACGCCTGATTTAGCCTGATCTTCTAATACAAAAGTTAAGGAACCTGAGAGCCTGAGGGGGGAATTAATTGGCCCAGAGTCCTATAATATCAAATATCATAGTAAAAGTTAAAATCCATGTCTACTACCTGAATATAGACCTTCTCCCACTACCCCAGGTTGCTGGTGACAAGAAATGATAAGATCATTTGCACGCCCCCACCTTACCAATGTGCCTGGTCCTTACTTCCTTTCTCCCAGTTATCCGAGACATTTAGAATGTTGCCTTCTAATAGGGCAATTTACCGTCACTATTTTTGTTCTAATATGTTTTTCTTAACTATGCTAATATGTTAAAAATCCAAACACTTTGCTTCTCAGCAAGCATCCATAATCTTTCATTTATTTCTGTAAATGGACATGACAAGATGTTGAGGAGCAGATTGATAATGCCATTTTTCCCAGTGGAAAGATTTTGAAAGTTACACTTTCTAGTTTACTACCTGACTCCAGGAACATCCTGCTCTCAAACTTGTCCATGGTGCTGCCATTTCACCCAAAAAGGGATACTAAAGTGACCAGTAAATTGAGCTATGTTGTCAGTCTAAAACGAAAAGTAGCAACAGGAAAGTAATAACTAGCAACCCATAGCTAGCAAGAACCAGTGAGTCAAACCTGCACAAGAAAGAAAGCAGGTTATTACATCCTGCTGCAAGGACTAAAGGTAAAAAATAAATCCATATAACCCAAACCCATTGATGAATTATTCTCTTCAATCCTTTTTTTCTTTTTTTCTTTCTTTTTTTTTTGAGATGGAATCTGACTCAGTTGCCCTGGGGTTGAGTGCCGTGATGTCACAGCTTATAGCAACCTCAGACTCTTGGGCTTAAGTGATTCTCTTGCCTCATCCTCCCAAGTAGCTGGGACTACAGATGCCCACCACAATGCCCGGCTATTTTTTTAGAGATGGTGTCTTGCTCTTGCTCAGGCTGGTCTCGAACCTGTGAGCTCAAGCAATCCACCCGCCTTGGCCTCCCAGAGTGCTAGGATTACAGGCGTGAGCCACCATACCAGGCCCAATCTTTTTTTAATATTAATTTAATATTAATACAGGTAGAGATCAGCCTGGAATGCCTTGAAAGTTCCACAATGGGACTTCTGTCATAAAACTATCGCGATGTATTACTAAAATCAGATTTTTTTTACATCAATAGAAATGATTTAAAAACCCACCAGAAACTACAGAAAAGAAGATTTTAATATTTTTCTCTAATATCACCAAAGGAATTTTGTACAATTTTGGACACCCTAGAATATTTATAGCATATATATTCTTACATGATTAATTGATTGCAAAAGATATCATTTTTGGCATGTAATAAGTATGGATGTTTAAAAAATAAAATGTTGGGCAGCGCCTGTGGCTCAAAGAGTAGGGTTCTAGCTCCATCTACCAGAGGTGGCGGATTTAAACCCGGCCCCAGCCAAAACTGCAAAAAATAAATAAATACATAACTAACTAAATAAATAAAAAGTTGTGCCACTCTTTCAAATGCTTTTAATTAAATAAGAATACTATAAGAATTAAAGACCCATAATCATTCATTAAACAAATTAACAGAAATGGTTTATAATAATTTTTTGTACTTGAAAGAGTATTTTCATACCACTTTACTGACAGAATATTATCTTTAAGTAATGGGATTTTAGGCTGGGAAATCTTATTGATCATCCTATCATAATTCTCTGCAAGGATATGTATTAAATTTAGTTTAATAAACATCCTGTGACCATAATATTCAGGTTAAAACAATGATGACATTTTAATGCAAGCACATATATAAGTTAAAATATTTCTTCTGGTTTTAGTTGTCATTACTTTCATCACTTCTGAATGATTGATCAAAACCTCAACCATATATTATAAATATTAATAAACATTAATCTAAGAAATAAAATTTACTGTAAACCCATCTCTTAATGAACAATTGCTCGTGATGCTTTGATGAAAGGCATTGTCCCTCTGCCTCTTGTTTGGTATCAGGGAGGTTATATGTGTGTTTAGGGCAGTTTACCATTGTGAAGTTCTTGATGAGTGGTAAGCCTTCCTTTCAGGAAGTATGAGAAGGGAACGAGGGAGATGGGCAAAGGCAAATGAAGGCAGATGAAGATAGCACTGGTAACTACTCAGGCTATTTGGGGAGAGGGAGCATGTTGAATATTAATAACTGAAAACTGATTCTCTTTATTTTTTATTTATTTATTTTCTGTTCAGGAGCTCATTTATTTCACTCAGAAACACTCATGAAGGAAAGAGTCACCACAGATGCACAAGAGGCTGACTGGCAAGCAGGGCCAGCTGGAAGTGGCCAAGATACTGTGAGGGGGGCTGGAGAGGCCCAGAGGGGCTGGAGATATGCTCCAGCCTGGAAAGTCCTAGACAGTCAGTGGCTGTCGATCCTGACTTAACAGCACCAGGTCCTACACAGGAAAGTGTCCACCAGGGAAGATGTGGAAGACTGCAGAGGCCCTGAAGCTGAAGGTTGCTCTTACACACCAGGCTGTTCAGGGAAGTCACAGTGCTCGGTGCCCTGTTTCAAGCAGCATGCTTTCCAGGTGCAGCTTACTGTCACTCTCCACGTAGGGCTGGTACAGCCACATTGACAAGTAGCTCAGGGTGAGATCATGGTCCGAGGAATGTGCAAGCTCTTCAACCACAGTTTGCTTCAGGAGAAGCTCCTTCCCATACATGTCAGAAAGCTTTTGGGAAACCTCATCTGGAAGAGACATTAAGTTGCCCTTCATACTAATTCAAGAAAGTACTGTTGACTTGGGATGAACCACATTTTATAAAGCTGCTTATTAAAAATAAGAATTAGCAACAGTACCAAGATAAAGAAGGATGAAATGGTATTACTCTTACTGGTGCAGATAGATAAACTTGTAAGTAGGATGAAATTAAAAAGTAGATATGACCTTTTTATACTTAAGCCTTAAGTGACTGACAGTGATTATAAATATGAGATTCACCTCAGACTGACAATACTTTATGAACACGTTCCTCTAGATAAAGTCTCAACTCAACACCAGTTTCCTTCTTCTTTGAACCAATAAAACTAAAAGTAACTCTTCAAGAAATATCTCAATAGTTTATTTAAGTAATGGTTTTCATTTTCCCCAAGAGCATTCTTTCATAAGGTTGGCTTTCATGACCTTAATTTATTTTTTAATTAAAACAAAGCAAAAATTAAAAAAGCAACCAAGAAAACCTGTCTTCCTAAATAATAAAAAATAGTAATTCTAGATTTCTGCCTCCAAAGAGGTCGTGGAACTCATTCTACCCACTGGTTTTAGAGGACTAATAATCGTAACTTGCTTCATGGTTCTCTAATTGTGCTTAATATTCTCTGCTCTGATGATTAGGTTAAAGCCAAGAAGAAATGCTGACTCCCTAACTCCCTTCCTCCCAATGATACTCCTGCATTGAATTTTAAAGCCTTGTCAGTTTAAAGTACCAGATCTAAATGATACTAAACATTCTTGTAACCTCTACCTGAGAAAGAACTACTTACAGAAATGGGTTGTAGGCCATGTGTGAAAAAGGAGGGGCCGTTTACTCTCCTCCCCATAATGGTAATTTTCTAGTTCACATATTCCCTTGGTAGTTGAAGACAGCTTTTCCATTTTCATCTGTATTTTGGTCTGTAAAGATATTAATTTGGAATATGAGACTATTAGTGGAAATCTCCAGTCTTAAGTTCAATATCCATAACATTTCAGAGGTAAGAAGTCTAAGTCTGTTGAGACTAAAATTCCAGTAACAATAAACACTGTTAACTCCACGCATACCAAATTCCTAGGAAGACAGAAGCAGACAGTTGTTATGATTTCATTAATTTGATTTACTTCGATAATAAATGCCAAATTTCCAGTCCTAGAAGAGAAAGCTTGCTGAGTCTCACTTCACTAAGATTTCCTAATGGTACTCATGTTTTAGCTCCAAAGACCTGGAGGAACCCTAAGGCAAGCTCTTGATGCTTTTACTTCGAGATAGGTGAAAAGGCATTAAATGAGCTCATATCTGACTCTCTTGTATTAACTATCTTTGAGTTTACTGAAACCTCCTTGAGCCTTGTTTTCCTTATTTATAAAATGATAATAATGAAACGTAGCCTGACACACTCCATGCAGAAAGGGAACAGTGACATTGGTGGTGACTCAGCACACACAGCCTCTGACCTAAGTAAGCCCCAAAGCTATCACTTGTGGGAGATAGTAACTCTCCCTTCTATACACGAGGCAGCGCAGAATGGTTCAAATAAAGCACTTGCCTTCACAGGATGGTGAGTGATGCAGTGAGTTAGTATTTATGAAGTACATCATTGGAGTTATATAAGGATGTGTTAAAGAAATGGATGAAGTAACTAGGATTTCAGATTTAAGTAGCATAGGTCTCTAAAGACCAAATTTCTAACTCCTAAGTATAGTTGATTTTATGTACAAGGGAGGTGATAATTAAAGATGTGGATCGTTGAGCTCTGAATTCCTTAAACTAGGCCCTTCTGACCACCCTCTGATTATAGCTGAAGTGGCACTAAATTTAGGACCCGTTAAAGGACTTTACCCCTTTCCTGAATCTTTTTAGGTTTGATATTTCACTTAGCCCACCCTAAGAGGTAGGACTCATCATTTCTGTTTTACAGCTGGGAAAACTGCTCAAGGTTAAGCTAGGGAAGGATGAAGCCAGAACTTGATACCATGCCTTCTGCTCTCCCCTAGAATCCTGCAGCAGTTCCCTGTTGACACCTAATTTTAAGAAAAGTTTATACAGATCAGAAGAGCACGAAAATTCTGGAGGCATGACCCTAGGCTGGAGGTGCCATGCTCAATTCTATAGCTTAGCCATCAGTAAGGAGACAGACTTATGAACACTTGTGCAGCCCTGAACTGTGAGTATGTGAACAGCAGCCCACGCTGACATTTCAGTATCAGTAGTCTTCTCCCACAGCTAACACAGCCCACACTATGAATGTTAGTCCAGTTTAGGAAAAGTGGTGCATCAACCCCCCCAGTAAGATCAGATTTATGAAAGAAGCCAAGTCTGGGAAACATTCTGTCAGCTAAAGAAGAATATGAAAGAATGTCCTTAAAACTTTCAGTTTTGGCCTTGGCACTTATAGCTCACTGAGTAGGGCACTGCCACATACACCGAGGCTGGCGGGTTCGAGTCCAGCCTGGGCCTGCTAAATAACAATGACAGCTGCAACCCCAAAATAGCAGGGCGTTGTGGTGGGTGCCTGTAGTCCCAACTACTTGGGAGGCTGAGGCAAGAGAATCGCTTGAGCCCAAGAGTTGGAAGGGTGCCTTAGTGAGACTCTGTCTAAAAAAACAAAACAAAATAAAACCTTTCAGTTTTGAACACAGAATGAGAACTTATTTCCAAACCACTTTTAAAACAGAATAAATTCAGTGGAGTAAAGAACTTCTAAGCTGACAGCTAGCACACAGATCTTTGTGTCTAATAGGATTCTCTAATAAAAGGAACCAGGGCTCCTTGGAGAAAATGGCTGATTCTAGGACTGAGGCAAGTAATCCACAAGATAAACATGAAGCATCTATTAAAGCCATAAAATAAGGAAGTATTCAGAAACAACCCAAAACCTCACAACAAAGAGACTACATCAAAGAGACATAGGAGCAACAAAACTATCAACAGCCAAAGTGGAAACAATTTGAACAAAAAAATAGTATTATTGATTTACAACCCCAGTTATAAAATAAATATTCACGGCCAGATGCAAAAGCTCATGCCTATAATCCTAGCACTTTGGGAGGCTGAGACAGGAAGGTTGCTTGAGGCCAGAAATTTGATACCAACATGAGCAACACAGTGAGAATCCAAAAAAATCGAAAAATTAGCTTAGCTGGGCATAGTGAAACACACCTATAGTCCTAGCTACTGGGGAGGCTGAGGCAGGAAGATCACTTGAACCCACGAATTTTAGGTTGCAGTGAGCTATAATGATGTCACTGTACTCTTGCCCAGGTGACAGAGTGAGACACTGTCTCAAGGTTCAGATTGATATAAATGAATGATCAAATAATTAGTAAATGGGACAGAGGAAGGCAAATCTCCCATACAGAAGAATTCCAAATAATTTATATAGATACCATATCCTCAAGGAGGTGGAGGATAACATGATTTCCTTTCCAAGAGGACAGCATAGAAGGGGAAAAGTAACTATACAGTACAGAAACCTGGTACCCCCCCCCCCCCAAGCCAAGGTTGATAGTATGCAACAGAAACGACACTTTACTTTTGCGGTCTTCCTCTTTAAAAAACCCACAATCTCAGTCTAATCGTGAGAAAAATATCAGAAACATCCCAGTTGAGGGACATTCTACAAAATACCTAACCAACAGTCCTCAAAACTGTCAGTCATCAAAAACAAGGGAAGACAAAGAAACTGTCACAGCCAAAAGGAGCCTAAGGTCAACCCTGAATGTGCCTGAACTCGTCAAAAGGAATCTAAGGAGAAATGGAGGCTACAGTCTTTCATTAATAAGGATATATCAATACTGATTCATCAATCATAGTATGTTCCATACAAATTTATGAAACATACTAACATATGAAACTGAGTACAGGGGGAGACAGTTTATAGGAACTATATATGCTATCTGTTCAACTTTTCTATAAATATAAAACTGTCCTAAAAAAAAATAAAGTTTACAAATTAAGAAAACGTGGGCTTTATCCGATGATCTTGGGGATTTGGCTCAGCAAGAATAGCCCCATAAACCTCAAAGTCCTGAGGAGAATATTACATTTCAGTCATAAAGTCTATAAAAATGTGCATAATGCATTTTTTCTCATTTTTTGTGTGTATTTGAAATTATGACATATCATACAATTACTATTTAATGGAGGTCTTTTTTTTCCTTGAAAGCTCTTTTAAACCTACAGTCTGACTTAGAATAGGTAGAATCCTAAATATGAATACTGGTATTGTGAAGAAAAACAATTATGTTCAGCATATTCTGCTTAAAAAAGGCCACAAAGCAGGTAAAGTATTAAAAACATTTCCATCAAAAAAAGGTTAAAATATAAGGCAAAGCATGGTAGCTCACACCTGTAATCCTAACACTTTGGGAAGTAGAGGCAAAATCACTAGAGGCCAGGAGTTCAAGATCGGCTTGGACAATGGCAAGACCCTGTCTCTACAAAAAAAAAAAAAAAAAAAAAATTAGGGCGAAGCGCTCGTAGCACAGTGGCTATGGCACCAGCCACCTACTTCCCATGTTGGCAGGTTTGAACCCAGCTCAGGCCTGCTAAACAACAATGACAACTGTAACAAAAAATAGCCAGGCGTTGTGGCAGGCACCTCTAGTCCCAGCTACTTGGGAGGCTAAGGCAAGAAAATTGCTTAAGCCCAAGAGTTTGAGGTTGCTGTGACCTGCGACACCACGGCACTCTACCAAGGGTGATAAAATAAGACTCTTCCTCAAAAAAAAAAACCAACAAATAAATAAACTAATTAATTAATTAATAAAGATAACTAGCCAGGTGTGGTGGCTTGGGAAGCTGAGGCAGGAGGATCACTTGAGCCTGTGAGTTTCAGGTTGCTATGAGCTATGATGATATCACTGCATTCTAGTCCAGCAACAAAGTGAGACCATGTTTCAAAACAAACAAAAAATCCCAACAACAAAAAATTCAAAGTTCATGGGTAAGCTTCAGTTGGCTAAGTTCAAATATGCAAAACCTGAGATCCTATGCCTGGGAAAGAAATGAGATGTTATATCCACATCTGATGGCTAGTATGGTGGGTACCCGAGTCAATTAGTTCATTAAACAAACATTTCAGACTGGGTACAGTGGCTTACATCTGTAATCTTAGCACTCTGGAGGATGAGGTGGGAGGATTGCTTAAGGCCAGGAGTTCAAGGCCAGCCTGAGCATGAGCAAGACCTTGTCTCTATAAAAGATAAAAATACTGGCTTGGCGCCTATGGCTCAAGCAGCTAAGGCGACAGCCACATACACCTGTGATCCCGTGTTTGAATCCAGCCCAGGCCCACCAAACAAGGACAGCTGCAACCAAAAAATAGCCAGGCATCGTGGTGGGTGCCTGTACTCCCAGCTACTTGGGAGGCTGAGGCAGGAGAATCGCTTGAGCCCAGGAGTTGGAGGATGCTATGAGCTATGATGCCACAGCACTCTACTCAGGGTGACAACTTGAGGCTCTGTCTCAAAAAAGAAAAAAAATCAACTGGTTGTGGTGTTGCATATCTATAGTTCCAGCTACTTGGGAGGCTCAGGCATAAGGATCATATGAACCTAGGAATTAAGGTTGCAGTGAGCTATGCTGATACCACTGTATTCTAGCGTAAAAGACAGACAGAGCAAGATCCTGTATCAAAAAAAAAAAGAAACAAACAAATTTCAGTCTCACATTTGTTATATCAAGGGTGGGCAAACTACAACCCATGGCCCAAATCTGGCCCATGGTCTATATTTTTATGGCCTTTGAGCTAAGAATGGTTTTTACATTTTTATATGGTTGAAAAAAAAAACACAAGGACAATAATGTTTTGTGACACATGAAAATTATACAAAATTCAAGTTTCAATGTCCATAACTAAGGTTTTACTACAACAGTACATGCATTCACTTCTGTATTATCTATGGCTGTGTCAGCCCTACATGGCAGGGTTGAGCAGTCATGGCAGAGACTGGTCCACAAGGCCTAACAATATTTACTATATGGAGCTCTGGAAGTGGGTGGAATTGCCCTGGACAATGCATAAGATAGGAAGAGAAAAGTGTCTAGGACTTCATCCTGGGGAACACAGAGATTTGTGGGGTAAGTAGAGGACAAGACCACTGCAGGAGGCTGAAGAGAAGGAAGGAATTGTGAAATGAGGCTGACCATCAAGCAAACCCCAAATATATCTATCAAACTCAGTGACATTGATCTTGGGAGGTCAGCATTAGGTCTTACCAAAGCATTCAAGGTGGCCTGTAATTCTTCACACAGTGTCTCCAGTTCTTCATTATATTCTGGATATGGCTCTTCTTTTTCATTGGAAGTTGGGCTGCTGCTCTCTAATTGTACCTTGTCTTTACTTCTGGACAAAAGAGAAAATAATGGGTACAAAATAAACTCTTTAAGCTTGCCTGATTTTGTTATAGTAAATTCCAGAAAACTGACTATCCATACAACTATGTCAGATATTTCATAGAAGCATGCTGTTTCATGTCATTATAACACAAATGTTATTATTTTTATATATAATGAATATGTCCATTAGTCACTTGATTTTGCACTAGAATAAGTCAATTAAATTCAACCACGTAAGGCCAGGTGTGGTAGTTCACACCTTTAATCCCCAAACTTTGGCAAAGTTAACTTGAGGCCAGGAGTTTGAGAAACAGTCTGGGCCAACATGGCAAGACCTTGTCTCTAGAAAAATTAGCCAGATGTCGTAGTGTATGCTGTAGTCCCAGCTACTTGGGAGGCTGAGGTAGGAGGATCATTTGAGGCCAAGTGCCTGAGGTTGCAGTGAGCTATGATGACTCCACTATAGCTCAGGAAAAGAGTAAGACCCCTTCTCAAAAAACAAAAATAATGCCTCCCCCCAAAATCAGAATAGTGGCCATCTACTGGGAGAAGGCCAGGGCATGAATGGAGCTTCTAAGGCAATGCTGCTTTTCTTGAGTCTGGTAATAACTAGTAGGGAAAATGAGTGGGCTAACACTCAATTCTCTAATCCAGAGAGAGGTTACTTTGTATTGTGAAAAATCAAAAGAAGCTGGAGGATATATGTATTTCTGCCAATTGTGACTGGTAGATTTGGTTTGCCCTCCCTTCATCTATCTAGAGTGCCAAAAACATTTATACACATTTTAATAGATGTTATCTGTATATACTCTCTGAAGTTGAATTGAATTATTGTAGCAATGTGTAGTATGACGTTCACTCAAAAGACGGCCTTAATCAATTAAAGGCTAATATCACCATGGGACAGGCAGGACAGTCAAAGAAAATAGAGGAAGCACAGTTGTTAGAGTGTGAGATCATTTTGAAGTGGTATTTGAAATTCAAGGATGTTGTGGAAGTACAACAGAAGCACGAGTAAGCAACAGAACCCCAACATACCTACCAATTGTAAGCATTCACACTAAGTTTGAGACACATGGTACTGATGTATACATGCGCGATATGTACAAGGGAAGATTCAGGAGGCCTCGCATAGCAACAAGTCCTGCTTCTTCTGCTGTGGTGTTGGGACAGTTTACACGCTCACCAGACGCTACCAATGTGCATGTGAGACAGGAGTTAGTAGAAAAAGCATGGATGCACGGCAGCCATACAAGTGGACACTTTGGTCAACATTGCTCATGCAGTAGTTTGCCATAATCAGAAGTGTCTCAACACTGATGGTAACACTTTGAGCACCTCTTGTAATTGCAGAAGGCAAATGTGACTTGTATTCATCTTTTGTTATTGGTATATATGGAGTATTACAATTTTAATATAGTTTTTCCCTTTCTTAAAATTTATATACTTTTATGTACCTTCTGTATATTTTTGATTTCTCAATGCTAAAATTAAAAAAATGCAAAAAACTCCAAAATCAAAGAAAAAAAAGTAAAACAACTCCATCATATATATATGATCCAGGTTTCCTTTGTCTATAGGCTAGAGCAGGGATTTTCAACTGACGTGCTACAGCACACTGGTGTGCAGTGAGAGGATCTTAGGAGTGCCCTAAAAAATTTTAAAGATCATTAATTCAATTATTTTCAAAAGAAGTTCAAAGCACAGTAAATACATTCATTTTTTTTTTACTCTTCTATTTTATTTTATTTTTTTAATTTTTTTAATTTTTTGAGACCGTCTTACTATGTTGCCCTTGGTAGTGGTGTCACAGCTCACAACTACCTCAAACCCTTGGGCTTAAGTGATTCTCTTGCCTCAGCCTCCCCAGTAGCTGAGGCCAGGCGCCCAGCTGACTACAGGTGCCCACCAGAATGCCTGGCTATTTTTCTGTTGCAGTTGTCATTGTTGCTTAGCTTGTCCGGGGTGGGTTCGAACCTACCAGCCTCGGTGTACGTGGCTGGTGCCGTAACCAATGTGCTATATAGGTGCTGAGCCTTTTACTTTTCTTTTTGATCAACATAAATTTAAGTGTGTGGTGGAAGTTTAACTACAGGTTCAAGTGTGCCATGAAAAAGTTTGAAAAACACTGGGCTAGAGTCTTCACTTCTTGGCTTCATCTCCTGACTTTCTTCAGCTTGCTCTCTTAGGAAATTCCCTCAAACACAGTGTATACTTACTTTCAGCTTCTGCTACCTTTTCCTGGTGAGATCCCACTGAAGAAGTTTCATGAAAAAATTCTTACCCTTACTTTGATATTTTGTATTCTATTTCTAGGTTTAAATTTCCCCCCATATGTTGATTGTGGCACCTAGATTAATTTCATGCCCCATGGGTCATAGCCTTAAGTTTAAAAAACATATTCTTAAAAAATAAAACAACATATTCTTAGATTGTGAACACTTTGAGGAAAAGATCCTGCTTGTTTTTCTTAGTACATTATGCTCTATGCCAAGGATGTCACATGGCTGAATTTAATTATAAAAGTTTTCTCTTAATTCCTTTGTCTTTTTAAAGAAATATTAAAATACAGCAGCATGAAGATAATGTCCCATATGCATAGCACTCCAATACCATTCTTCCTAGAAAATACTAGTATCATGGGTTGAACCTGTATCCTTCCAATCTTTTTCTTTTTTCTTGAGACAGAGTCTCACTCTGTTGTTCTGGAGTGCTGTGGTATCATCATATCTCACAGCAACCTCAAACTCCGGGTTCAAGTGATCCTTCTTTCCTCAGCTTTCCCAGGAGCTAGGATACAGGTGCCCACCACAGTTCCAATCTATTTTTATAATTTTATATAAAGATATAACCATGAATAATATGTGATATAATTTTGTATTTTAAATCTACATATATAGTTCTTACTTGCATATGTCATCTTACCATTTGCTTTTTGTGCTCAGTATTTCATTTTTTAATTTATTCATGTCAATAAATTCCCACACTAAAAGACTCCCCTGAAACTTCAGCCCAACCATTAAAGATGAAAAGTTAGAACATGAAGAACCTATAGGCACTTACAATAAACTGACTTTCAGGTTGGCAATATTACTTGCAGTAGTAAAACCCGCATCATTGAGAGTTTCCCATTTCATGATTAAATTATGCCAATCAGCTGCATTGTCCTTAATTTTTCTTGCACTCACACATAAGACAGGTTTTCTGGGTG
>CAUYPK010036904.1:0-33685 GCA_963574355.1 Loris lydekkerianus | reverse complement strand
AGGACCCCCCGGGCAATTGAAGCAGCTTCAAAAATACACTATTGGGACTTGATCAAACTAAAAAGCTTCTGCACAGCCAAGAACATAGTAAGTAAAGCAAGCAGACAGCCCTCAGAATGGGAGAAGATATTTGCAGGTTATGTCTCCGACAAAGGTTTAATAACTGGAATCCACAGAGAACTCAAACGCATTAGCAAGAAAAGAACAAGGGATCCCATCGCAGGCTGGGCAAGGGACTTGAAGAGAAACTTCTCTGAAGAAGACAGGCACACGGCCTTCAGACATATGAAAAAATGCTCATCATCTTTCATCATCAGAGAAAAGCAAATCAAAACTACCTTGAGATATCATCTAACTTCAGTGAGACTAGCCTCTATCACGAAATCCCAAGACCAGACATGTTGGCATGGATGTGGAGAAAAGGGAACACTTTTGCACTGCTGCTGGGAATGCAAATTAATACATTTCTTTTGGAAAGATATAAAGAACACTTAGAGATCTAAAAATAGACCTGCCATTCAATCCTGTAATTCCTCTACTGGGCATATACCCAGAAGACCAAAAATCAAATCATAATAAAGATATTTGTACCAGAATGTTTATGGCAGCCCTATTCACTATTGCTAAGTCATGGAAAAAGCCCAAATGCCCATCAATCCACAAATGGATTAATAAATGTGGTATATGTACACAATGAAATACTATGCAGCCTTAAAGAAAGGTGGAGACTTTACCTCTTTCATGTTTACGTGGATGAAGCTGGAACATATTCTTCTTAGTAAAGTGTCTCATGAACGGAAGAAAAAGTACCCAATGTACTCATGCCTACTATGAAACTAATTTAGGACCTTCATATGAAAGCTATTACCCAGTTACAACCTAAGAATAGGGGGAAGTGGGAAAGGGTGGGGAGGGAGGGGGGAGGTGGGTAGAGGGAGCGGGATTGATGGGATTACACCTGAGGTGCATCTCACAAGGGTATATGTAAAACTTGGTAAATGTGGAATGTAAATGTCTTAGCAAAATAACTAAGAAAATGCCAGGAAGGCTATGTTAACTAGTGTGATGAAAATGTGTATGCGGTCTATGAACCTAGTGTATGGTACCCCACAATCATATTAATGTACACAGCTATGATTTAATAAAAAAAAAATAAAAAATAAAAAATAAAGTATGAAAGCCACTATGTAAGACACATAAACAAGTGAATGGGCCTGTACTGCAGTAATAGTTTACTTAAAAGTCTAATGGTATGCTTGGCCATAGTTTGCTAATATGTACTCTGTAATATCTGCACTGAAATAACAATCAGTACTTTAAATACTTTAGCTAGAAGGGACATTAGTAAGGATGTTTTCAGGAACATCACTGCTGTTCAGTATTAGCTTACCAGGTAAGCCAACCACCATGTGTGCTCTGTCTTACCTGGGTACACAGAATGACCAAATATATACTCTGCCAGACAAAAAGTAACCAAATGGCTGTGGGCAAGATGTTGTCTACCATAGACAGACAGTAAGGGAGAGATAATATTTTTTTCTTCATGAGAACAGACATAAAGCCTGCCTAGTTAAATGCCAACAAAAGAAAAAAAAAAGAATACACAAGATAATATTGAGTATCAAGTTCAATTATCAACTTTCTTAGAAAAAATCCTGCTGAACTTTTAAACTTTTAAACGTCTGCATTTTTTTTAGAAGACTTCCATTTCAAAAATAGTTTCTACTATTCCATTTAAGTAACTCCAAAAATGTTTTAATGCATATTTTAAATATTATTTGCCTTTTAAAAAAAAATTATCTTCATTAGATGACGTTTAAGAACATTCAGAAGACAATAGGTGTGATATGAAATTTCTTCCTTAAAGATCGGGGAGTACCTAATTCTCTGTTTTCAAACTTTTTGCCTCAGTGATCATAGAAGCCTCAGAATGTACAGGTCAGAGTAACGATGTGGTTCCTATTCAATTCTGGAACACTTTTTACAATATACATTTGTATTATAAATTTTCCCATTTATGTTCATAGTAGCAACATAACACCAACAAGCTAACTTTAGGGCATGCCACAGAACTCTGCTAAGGTTGTATGGAGCTCTGTTAGGAAACCTCTTACCTAATGGAGGCAGGCAAAGTAAGAAAACACGAAATGAAAACAAGTTCTCTGAAACCTCAAGTTTATGTGAGCAAGAATCAATTAGGAGCTTGATTAGAGGAGCATCTTTCATTGTTTTAAGTGTATGAAATGAGTAAAAGATGGTATACTTTCTAATTTTCTGAAACAAGCTGACTCTTCTGCTGCTGGGTTAAAAAAAAAAAAATGCTCACTCAGTAGTTTCTTTATTTTCCTCTTTGTTGCACTCTTGGCACCACACTCCAGAATGGATAAATTAAAATGGTTTCCTCCTAATCCCCTCAGAGAGGTTTGATTGTGTATAGACTATAGTATTTTAGTTGAGCAGGCTTAAAACATTATGCCTTTGAAAGCCTAATAGTTGTGTTGGTGTAATCAATTCTAATATGTAACATTTGGGATGTATGTGCAAGTCTCCCAGGCCCTATTTTTGCAATAAGAGAAGGAAGGTGATGAGTCATTGCTGGTCTATATAGGAACATTGAGGGAGAGCTGCTTACCAATAAAAAAGTCTCCACTTCACAGCAGGAAACGCTTCCTCCCACCCCTGCCTGGGGATAGGGGGGACAGAAAACCTGATAAACCTGGCACTTAAGAAATGTAGCAACCGACACGCACAAAAAATAAAGTTTGTCAATTTTGTTTGCAGCAAGGCATGTGGGGTCACTTCAGACATTCTGGTGCCTGTGGACCAAAAGAGTCTTGGAAGGAGAATAAAAACAAGTGTCACAACTTGGCTTTGAATAAAAAGCTTGCAAAGCAAGGCTCGGAAGGTAAGAGTTTGTTGCCATAAAACCTTGACCAGAACTCCAGATCTAACAGCTCTGGTTCTTGCATTTTCCTTCTGCAAAATGCAAACCATCATACAAGAACACCTGAAGGATTTTTCCTCTTGAAAATCAGAATGTTTTCATGTAATAGGGCCCTTTGATTTTTTTAAGCTGACCCTTTTTTAAAGTCAAATTTATGTTTTCAGATAATTATAGAACCACATTTAGTTGCAAGAAATAGCACAGAGAGACCTTATATGTTCATTACATAGTTTGCTTCATGGTTACATCCTGCATAATGATAGTACAGTATCACAACCAGAACACTGACGTTGGTGCATTCCTTCGACCTTGCATAGATTTTTCTAGTTTTATACACAATTCTCTGTATGTATGTGTGTTAGTTCTATGTAGTTGTAGCACATGTAGGTTTGTGTATCTATCACCACATTCAAATACAGAGCAGCTCCCTCATCACAAGGACGACACCTGCTGCTTTTTTATGGAACACTCACCTTCCTCCACCTTCTATTCTTTAACTCTGGCAACCAAGAACTATTCTTCATCTTTATAATTTTGAAATTTTAACAGTGATAAAGAAGAGGACATATAGACTTTGTAATGCTGTGGAGTAGCTTTTCTTAATTCAGTTTGTGATGTGTGTGTGCCTGAATGTAAAATAATATTAACATACTAATTAGAGAAACTTACTCATATATGCTGTTATAGTAGGTGTATGGACAGTATTATTGGCTTCCTAAATATTGACTGTCATCGATACTTATTGACATTTTTATGAATTTTGAAACTAGTTACATTTTATTACTTTTTTATGTTTATTTTGTTTGTTTTATTCTTGACATCTGTCATGTTGATATTGCAGGTTTGTTGTGTGTGTATTTGTGTGTGTTGACTTCATGGAGAACTTATAAGGTCTAGAGAGTGCAGGGACTGTGCCATTTTTTAAGTCTATTATGGAATGTGCTCATCTGATATGTGGCATTGGAGAGTGCTATATTCTCTGACCTTTAGTTTTCAGAATTCTTGCAATTTAATGAGAGCACATGTGAAAGTAAATATATAATTTACATATACAGTCACACATCATTTAGCAAAGGGGATATTTTCTGAGAAATGTGTCATTAGGCAATTTTCTCATTGTCTAAACATCATACAGTGTACCTACAAAATTCTCAGTGGTACAGCCCATTACACATGTGAGCTCTATGGTACAGTCCATAGATCCTAGGTGCAAACCCTATCAGCATGGTACTGTGTTCAATATTCTAAGCCATTGTAACATATTTATAAACATTTGTGTATCTAGCATATCTAAACACAGAAAAGATGCAAATACTGCATTATAATCTTACATATATTGTTTATATATTTATTATTATTATTATTTTGTAGAGACAGAGTCTCACTTTATTGCCCTCCATAGAGTGCCATGGTGTCACACAGCTCACAGCAACCTCCAACTCCTGGGCTTAGGCAATTCTTTTGCCTCAGCCTCCTGAATAGCTGGGACCAACAGGCATCCGCCACAACGCCTGGCTATTTTTTGTTGCAGTTTGGCCGGGGCAGGGTTTGAACCGGCCACCCTTTGCATATGGGGCCGGCGCCCTATCCACTGAGCCCCAGGTACCACCCTATTGTTTTTACTTAAATATGCACATTGTATACATGGTTGTTGCTCAAAATGTTGTTATGTATTGCAGGACTGTATTTAACTTTCACATTACTATACATTAGATTATTTTGAAGACCCTGTTTGGTAGCTTTGGGTACTTTCAATTTCAACATATAAATAGATAATATTGAAATATAGTTTTATATACTGATTTATAATATTATCATTATTTTATAATACAATATTGTTTAAGAGTTCCTTTCTCACAATTTTAGAACTGGAAGGAACTGTAGAGATAAACAATTAAATACATTTACACACGCACACAAATACATCTTCCAGATGATACAAGTGACTTCTCCAATGTGACTTAGTAGAACAGAGATAGAGCAAGAAAATTCCAAGCATCCTCATCCCCAACCACGAGCTATTTCCCCTAAACTTTTTTTCCCTATTTTTGTCCTGAGCTCCTCAGCAGCCTGGCTCAAATTTCTTTCTTACCCATTCCTATTTGCAGCCTCCAAACTCATCATCCTTTTTGTTTCAGCTCTGGGTCTATATGGCCAGGGTCTTCTGGGACATGGATGTCTGAAATTGCCGCCATCAGCCCATCCCCTTTAACCACGTAGGTAGGCCAGGAAATGACTTTGGGGTACTATTAACTCGAATTGGCTGGGATTCAAGAACTCTGATATTAAACAAACCCCATCATGTTTGCAAATCCTAGAGCCAGTCAGTCTCCAGCCTTCTGCAAACCACGATGGCTTTGGGAGCTTAAAATATAGTTTCCAGATATTATCCAAGTGACTTCATTGGAAACAGGGACACAAGGCACTAAATAAGTGGGTAAGTAAATAAATAAATAAAATAAGCTGTAGTTATGAATTACATATGAAAAATATTCTGAATGCTTATGAATGCTCAATGTGTGTGGAAAACTTTGTAAATGAGCAAATGCCTCCAAAATCCTTGGTCTAATGCAGTGGATATCAACCTGTGGGTCGTGACCCTTTCGGTGGTCGAATGGCCCTTTCACAGGGGTCACTTAAATACATTCTGTGTATCAGATATTTACATTACAATTCATAACAGTAGCAAAATTACAGTTATGAAGTAGCAACGAAAATAATTTTATGGTTGCAGGTCACCACAACATGAGGAACTGTATTAAAGTGTCACAGCATTAGGAAGGTTGAGAACCACTGGTCTAATGAGACATATGAGGGGAATGTTCTTTAGCATTTACTTGTGTTTTTTTTTTTGTTTGTTTTGTTTTGTTTTTAATCTCGAGGGCAGGACCACTGTGAACTGAAATATCGAGGGAATGCTTTCCAAAGTGAGTAAGAATTGATAGCTGTTAGCAAAATTCTAGGGTATTGTTTTGTTTTGCTCTGTTGTAATGGAAAATATCAGACTCCGATACCATAATCATAAAAGTGGTATGATTTACAGTTTCTCAAAGTCCTCTTTGCCCAAATATATTTATTTATTGCCTTATCAGGCCACCTATAGTTTCCACAAACATTTATTTTTTAGATTCTAATAATCATAGGCCTTGCTAAGCACACTTCTCTAATGTATTTTTTCAGATTAGTTCTTACAGGAAATTCCATAGGCAATGGTCCAAAGGACAAGGTAGTTTTAATGAGGAGACACAAGGAGGGACTACGTACTCATGGTCCTACTCTGGGAGAACTGTCATAGATGAAGTTCTATGGGGAAGTGATAGAGTCATGGGAGGGGATGGGAGAGAGTTCATTACATTTCAGGGTGCTGATAGAAATAGGAAAATATAAAGGCAGTGTTAAGGTGAAAAGGATATTAAAGACACAATTTTCACATTCAGAAATTCTGCCTAAATCTGCAGAAGAGACCTGCCTCCTGTCCATGGCACAGCTGGAGCACAGCTGTTCACAGCATGCTTGGCATTCATTGGGCCAGTCAAAAACCAAGGCCATTTAGACAAAAACTGCTAGAGGGCACTAAGAAATAACCTTGTTCACCCACAACAGGAGTCAAAGAGCTTGAGACAGATGAGTAGAAAATGTGGCTGACTTCCTCTTTTCACTGGCCTTCGCTAATGCCTGGGGAAATTAAATTTGTTTGCCCTTTTAACATTTACCTGACTATTTAACTACAAATGGCAATGCTAGCCCTAAAATGATCCTTCATGCTTTAGAGAATTGGCCATTAATGTGTCCAATTGACCTTCTGCAGTAGTGAATTGTCTCCATTGACCACATTTTCCATGTACAAATCTCTAGTAATAAATTTGCTGATTCCAGAAATCAATAGACTAAATGGCTTTTGTGTCCTTAACAGGTATGAATAAATTAAATCTTTAGGCAAATGAAACAGTGGAAGTTTGTACATTTTCTTTTTGTAAAAGATGGATTTTTTGGACTTCCTTCTCTGCTTTCCCGAGTCAGCAGAGGATTGGTCTTATGGCTCATCAACATGCATGTGCACTCCCCATATAAGAAAAGAGTTGGTTTAGTCTTGCTTATTTGTCACAAAGTCTATGCCTACATACGGATAATAAATTGAGCATTCTGTGCATGATCCAGATTTGCAGCTGCTTTATGGCTCAGCTGATTAACTCATCAATGCTACAGACTAACTTGGCCACTAAGATACCTTCAAGTGACACACAAAAAGTATATTCATTTATTATTTTACTAGGCTTACACATGCATAAAGGTTGTCATTCTATGGAACCCAGGTGATAGTGGTCACTATGGGAAGGGGGCCTGGACAAAATATTCTTACTGTAATCTAGATAACCAAGATAAGTAAAATAAGTCTTCTAATATTTTCTAAATAATCCAAAGAGGATAAAATATGAATTCTTCAAGTTATGAGTCCAGCCTTGTTCCTAATGGTATTAATGGAGATGTTTTGCCCTACTGAATCATATATCATAGAACTTTTATTTTGAACGAATTAAGTTACTTACTAATTCATTAAAATGCTTTTCATCTTGCTGTGCTATATTCAAAAGTGTCTTCTCTTTAAGAATGACTCTCACTTACTCTCCACTCATGTTTTCTAATACATTCTTTCACCAAACATTTTTATGAACTAACTGTGTTAAATTTTGTGGATAACATGATATATTTGATCATTCCCTCAACAAAAGTTTTAGTTTCCTATGAGAGGGATAATTATAGATAGATAGTAGATTTTGAGAATAACTGCAATAGAATATAAGTAACACAAATAAGTTATGTGCAAAATTACTGTAAAAAGCAATAAATTTCCCAAACTTCCACCACACCCCCTCACAATAAAAGTAGCAAGGGTACTAGAGTTCCAACTTGACAATGATGCTTGCAAATTAACATGGAGGAAAGGATAGTCTGAGTAGTATATATCATGGCACAGACAAAAACTTAGAGGCATGAAACACTGACTTTGTTTGAAAATTGATAGTAGCTGGTGGCACTGGCATATAATCTTTGTGAGAAAGGGTATGGGGAAATTAGAGAGTGAGAACTGAGAGAGGTAGTGTAAGAAGTGATAGGGACCAAACCCTGATATGCCTAATAGTGAAGACTCTGTACTAACATGAGAATGGGGGGAGTATTGTGAATGATAATATTTACACTCTAAAGAGATAATTTCATTGGTTATGCAAAGAGGCTACGGTTAAGAGAGCAAATTGAAAAGTCATTCACTGGTAGATAAAAAGACTCAAATTAAAAGAGAATGGCCATCAGAATGTAAAGAATAGCTCGAGGTGGAAGGTAAGAATTAGTAAATAATTGGCTGTAGAGCTAAGTTAAAGAAGAGAAAAATAGTTGAGAATGAATTGCTTGTGTGACTAGGGGCAAATGAATTACAATGTTACAGAGCAACATTGTCAGAGATGGGGGGAGGCACAAAAAATAAGTAAAATTTGCAATTCCAGGTGACAACACTTGCTCATAGGAAACACCAATAGAGGCATGCACTTTAGTAGTAATTAGCCTGAATGACATAAAAATGACAACTGACCAGCATATGAAAGCCTTGAATATGAAGAATATATGTTCAAGGTGTCCTCAGACAGATAAGCAAATGCAGAGTTTCAGTGAATTAGACAATATGCAAACACCAACATGACATGAAGTCTCTTTTATTTTGTTTACCAGAGCAGTTTATTCTGCATATTGCTATATTCTTTCATTTCTGCTTGTTTCTATTAATACATAGAATATTCATAGTCTATTATTATAGGGCTTTAGTGTCAGTAAAGCACGAATGAAGTATATTACCAAATAAAAGAAAAATAAATAAAAGATGAGAACTATGCACCATTTGTTAATTAAATTATTACTATTTTAAAACAAAGTTAACTCTAGTTCCGTAGGAGCAAGTGAATTGCCTTGACTATTTTATGCTGTGACGTTGGCAGAGTATTTCTCAGAGATCTGAACTCCATCTTAATAAAGAAGAGGCTCAATTGCTACTTCAGAAAACTAATGTAAATTACCAAATTATTGCATCAGCCAGAGAAGAATTCAACAAAAGACCCAGGGATCTATTTGATTAGTTAACAGAAAATACAGTGTATATGCTCCTTTTCATAGAAACTCTTGTAAGAAATTTCCATAATTCTTGACTGCATACACTTATATTTAGCTAGGTCTCTCATGGTTTCAATGAAACTATCATTTGTGCTGTCACCCAGAATTACTTCACTGCTACATCCCTAGGATATTTATGTTGACTCTATAGTATTTCATACTGTGAAACACCACACTTCATTGGCACTCTTTCTTTCTCTAATTCTTGTTATGTCCTGTTCTTCTATTGGTTCTTCAAATCCTTTAGATACTTGTTCTCAGGCTTTTAATAAAATCATTATTATTTTAAAATCTTTTTTATTGTAAAATAAGGTATAGTTAAAGCTTCAAAAACCTTCACAATTAACACGTGAGTCAAGAAATAACTCTTCTAGCCACCCCAGAATCCTGTCCATGTGACCCATTCTAAGCACATGCTCCTCTTTCTCTCTAAGAAGTCATCATCTTAACTTGTAGAATTACTACCCAAGATGCATCCTGAAACACAATAGTTTTCCCCTTAGATATCCTTAAGTCTGAATTCCCTGCAGCTTCTCCATGATCCCAGTTCCCATTTGTGGCAGAATGTAAGGTATTCAAGGTGATGAGCATTTATTGAGATCCTATAATATGCTATCTTGTAATTCCCTCATTATTTTACAGGTCAGGGAGCAGGAAAGGAACTTCCTTTCTCTATAATTATTATTCAGGTGAGGATGGGATGGGGAGATCAAGGGAGAAGCAAAATCTAAATCTCAAGCCCAATGTTTTTATTCACATTCCTGAAATTTCCAGCTAAATTATTAAACCCTTGGACAAAGCTTCTGATGAGGACACACAGACATGTCAGAGTGTTCATGTACCTCAAAGAGGGTTCAGAGGAACCATGTTAAGTATTTGCTACAGGCTTCTGTACTCAGCCACTCCAGGGGATGTGCAGAGGAGCCTGGCCATGTAACTGAACACGGCAGCAGCACACAGTTAGTCTCCTCATGCAACCACAGTGAAAACCGAATGTTATTAGAAACCATTATGTGGACAGCTGTACATGTGGAGATAGCATGACTAGAGAGGACAAGAGACTAGCTTTAAAGTCACCACTGAGGTACCTTTAGAGAAAGGAACATAAACTTGGCTCTCCCCTGGACTTCATGAGAGTGACCTTAGGAATCTGCAAAGCAGGAAACTGAGGGCTTACTCGCTCCTGGTTCTTCTTTTCTAGCCCGGTTTTGTACCTACCCATCAGCCACTGCTCTGGGAAAGCTTTTTTCTTAGTCATGTGGTTTCCCATGATTCAAAGTGATAAGTTTCCTCAGACCACGTCAAAAAATCTTTGTTGCTCTGCTATGGGTAAAATAGACCCTGTCAGATATGCACAGTGAGCCAGTGGAACAGAGAATCAGACTTCTGTTCATTTTCAGAGGGCTAACTTGCATAAATTTGGTGGCACAGAGTTGTTTGGAAGTTGGGTAATGTCTGTCTTGCAACGCTACATTGGCATCAACTTGTGCCTAAGACTCAAAGTGGACTTATGAGAACTCTCAAATGTTCTCAAACACTGAGACCGGAAACATTTCTCTTCGATGATAGCCACCTCACCAGAGACACCAACAATGTCTAACAGTAGAGCTACTATGTCTGGTCACCCATGTTTTGCGCTGTCCAGCTCCTGGGGATTTCACTCTTACTGACGTCCACATATGTGGCACTCTCTGGAGGTGTGTGCTGAACAACTTGAACAATTCTGTTGGTGGCCCTGGTCTCCACTCTACCGGCCCACGCAGGCAATGACAATTTTGCATTGGAGCAATTATGAGGAAAATTTTTAAAGTATTTGGGGCAAGTTCTAAATTCTCTGGGTAAATCAAAATGATTAGAACTTGTATCCTGTGGTGGTGCAGAATGGGATGAGCAGAAGTGAGCAGGGATCCTGGGGAAGAATTTTAAGTAAAATGAGTGGGGAATAGAAAGGAAGAAGTGGAAATGGGGAGGTTTGTGGCCTAGTAAGAGAAGTACCCTTTATTCTGACTCTATCCAGAACTAAGGATCATGTGTATGAATAGCACATCATGGAATCATGTGGTGCACAGCCAATGAGTCCATATTATGTCTATCGATGAATATTTCAAAAGTATGCATAACCTTTTCTGGGGAGTGGAGGGGCTTCAGCTTCCATCAAAAGAGCTCTCATTAATGAAGGTTTAAGAATGTAAGAACTGGATTTAAGATCCCAGTAGCACATGGTTAAGATTATAAACCCCTCACATACATGAAAGCCCACATCTGGCTCCGGGATGAAGTCAATTCCCAGTAGAAGAACAAGAAAAAAAAATTACCAGGAGGCTAAGGCATGGGGCAGAGGAAACAGAGTTAAATGGAACATTGAAAGAAGTGCCTATGGTGAGTAACACTCAACCAAGAAACTCCTTCTCTGGAGGGCTACTCTCCTACATATTTCAAGATAGTTTAAAAGCAGGTCTGGAAGAGTTATTGCCCAGGAGAACAAAGAGGCGGTCATGTGGTCATGCAGGAGCTCTGACACCCTGTATGAATTCTTTCACACCGTAACAAACTTGACTTATTGTTACCTCCTTGTAAATAAAAAACATAAAAGACTTAAGTAACACAGTTTGTCTCAGCTTTTCCAACCAGTGAATATCATAGGCTTGGGGTAAATCCAGGTGATTGTCACCATATACAAAGCCTGGAAGTTTAACAATAACACTCCTGCTTTCCTTTCAGTATTTCTATGGTGATAGGAGCAATGCTTAAAACTCAATATGTGCTCAATAAATGATAGGAAGAATGAAAATTAATTATTGAAATATTCTATGTTCTGGGAGGCAAGAATTGAATCAAGGGGAAAGCCAGTGATAGGAATATCTGAGAGAACCAAAACAAATACAAATAGAAATTTAGATATATAATTTTGAAGTGAAATTGCACTTACTACCCAAAATGCCAACCAGATTTGTAGTGTATAAAATTATAGCAGCAAATATTCGTTGCAAAGGGTGTATAGAAATTTAAAAGATCGAGCCAACACTTGACTTGGAATTTTGTTTATTCCAAATAGAATTTATATATATATATATATATACCCCCATATATAGTCAGACAGCCAGGGCTCTTGCATTCTATCACTCTAGTAAAACACTATCATGTCAGCATTAAGAAACTTACACAAGATTCTTGTTGCTCCACCTCCTACTTGGGCTGCTGTAGATTTACAAAACATATGGGTAATGCTTAGAGATGTTAGTGTAGCTGGTAGTAATATAATTTTATGTCATGGCTTTGTCATGAAAATAAATTGAAGTGTTTTCTATTTTTCTGTTCTACACACATTTAAAACAATGGCTTTCCTACTATCCATTCACCAATATAACTTCACTTTATTTTTAATTAAAGCATGCCTTAATTCATTATGCCAATGTTCATTCACTATCAAAGATCTATTACATTTTTAACCTCTCTCTCCCCCTCTCTCTCTTTCCACCAAGCAGAGGAAAAGCATAATGACTTTATCACATTTCCAATTTCAATAGTTATGCAAGAGAAAATTCGTCAAATGGCCAAAATATAGAGAAACTTCTATATGAGGATAAACTAAGTAAGTGGAATGATATAGAAAGACTACCTAAATTCTTAAATGGTATGTAATTCATATTAATATGATTGAGCTAAAGAACACAGATTATTCATCCCACTGTGGAATCTCATGGAATACATTAAAACTGAAATGAAATAATCTGAAAACATTCCTGAAAGAGCAGGAATGAATTAATGAATACTTGAATGATAAGTTCTAAAGAGGACATAGTAAGAATTTGGAGATATCACAAAAGACATTCTAATATTGTGGTTTATATCATAAAAGATATACTTAGATTTCTCAATTAAAAAAAAAAAAAGAAATATTCCCCAATGTCCTCATCACAGGGAGAGCCCAATTCTTCTTAGATGCTAAAACCAGGACACTGCATTAATAATTAAGCCTAGCTCAAATTTTATTCCTCATTTTCTGATACACTTACTGCTCCATTGAAATCATAAGAATACCTAACATAGTGGAAAGAGAATATTCAATAGGTATAATGAAGAACATGTGCTATGGACTTCTTCAAGGAATCGTGAACATTAGTGATAAGAAACAAAAGATTATTTGCTCTACAACAATAAATCATGTAAAATTCATTTTCCTTGAGTTTTATGCCAGAGCAAGGAGGAGGGTAAAGCATCTGCCCACTGAACTGTGTTGACCATTCCCCTTCTTTCAATACTAATTTCCCCAAAATGATACATCCCCAGCTGCTACCAGAACAAAATATTCTGAGAAGAGACCTCCGCTTGCTGTTGAAAGCTGCTTCTACTTAGCTGCTGGAGGAAGCTTAGAGCTGTGAAGTAGCAGCTGCCAGATGCTTGTTCTCCACTGTAGCTCAAGACTGGCTCTGCACAGAGTCCAGTGGGGCATCAGAGCAACCCAAGTGGGAGAGAGGGAGGACCTGTGCAAGTGGGTTAAGGAAAGGTGAAGGACAGCCACGTGGATACTCCCACTGAAATCAACTGCTGTGGATCCTGCTGGTAGAAGCAGCTTCTCCAGAAACATGGGTATTGTTTTTCTCTGAAAAAATAACTCCTCCGATGAGTCTCTTTCATCTACATGAAACTAAATTCATGACAATTCATTGGTAAGAAAGTAGCTCTTATTTCCTTTCTTTAAGACCATTATCGGGGTCCATAGGAGACTCCACTGAACTTTATCATAATCCACAAACGCAATCTGTGTGTCTGATAGTTACCTGCCTTTACCTTTCTGATAGTAGTTAACACTTTAGTCCTATAAAATGTAATAGTTTATGGCCAGAAGTGGTGGCTCACGCCTATAATCTTAGCACTCTGGGAGGCTAAAGAGGGTAGATTGCCTGAACTCGGGAGTTTGAGACCAGCCTGAGTAAGAACAAGACCCCGTCTCTAAGAAATAGCCAGGTTTTATGGCCAGTGCCTGTAGACCCAGCTACCAGGGAGGCTGAGGCAAGGGAATCACTTTGAGCCCAAGGGTTTAAGATTGCTTGAGCTCCAAGGGTTTAAGATTGCTTGAGCTAAGATGCCACGGCACTCTACCAGGGGTGACAAAGTCTCTGTTTTGAGACAGAGGTTCAAAAACAAAACAACAAAAAACAAAACAAAAAAATATTTCTATAATAGTTTATTTAACTTGCCTTTCCCTCCACAATTAAAAAATGTCTATCAAATACTAAATATTACTTTTACAGGTAACATATCTTTTTGTCCTCATAAGATATTTGAAAACTAGGCACTAAGATTTACCCTATTTGACAGAGATAAAGCTATGTGTTCTCCAAATCATGTTACCTATTCTGCCTCACACAAAATAAGACCAAATGTTCCAGCCAGACTTATATTTGTCAGGGCTACAGCTGTTACTGGACTGAGTTCTTAATAAGGAAATGAAGATGGATCTGATCAATCCTATTTCCAGGACTTTCCTTTAAAAGAACTACCCATGTAATAATACATATTCACTTTTTATCTTAATTTCTTGGGCAGATCTAGAGAAATCAGTGATGGACTCCAAGGCCTTTTGGGAGTGTCATTGGAAATTCTGTCCCTGATAGGTGCTTGGAGAAAAATATCCCCGCAAAATCACCTAATCTGGAGCACCCAAAATAGACAGTAACATAAGTAATAATAAACTTTTTTCTTTGTAATCACTGAGTTATGAATTTTGTTAGTTTTAGCAATTGGCCTAAGGAATACATATTAAAAAAAAAAAGAAAGAAAAAGAGAAATTACATATATATTAAATTAAATTTAGTAAAGTTAAAATTATTTGTCCCAGTTTTCACAACTAGTAAGTATCTTTGCTGGAATGATAGTTAAAAAGCATCTAAACAAATACACATTGACACATACATGTGCACACACATATGCAGGGACAGACTTCTATGTATGTACTTATGATGTGATTCAAGTTGGAGCCAATTTTCTAAAACGCTCCTTTCCTCCAACTCATAAAATCTCAGAGTTCACCATGATGCCTCACCCGTAGGGCAGAAGCCAAGAAAATGTCTATTAAAATAAGCAAATCAAGCTCTGGTGATAACATCATTACAGTGTCATTTGATGGGTCACAAAACTACTGAGAGGAAATGAATGAAAAATGTTTCTTGGGACTTTGTTGCTTAGAAAATGAATATTTAAAAACAAGTACAATAAAAAGGAACTTGTTTTCTATTTTTTTTCCTCTGTTAATTTGTACTGTCATCATAGTAAAAATTGTAAGACAAAAAATAAAGACTTTCTAAGGCCTCCTCTTTCTTTAAAAGTCTATCACAACAGAACACTGAAATTTAACAATTATAGAAGAAAATTTAAGTTACTAATTTTTTAGCTTGCATTGTGGAAACATCTTCATATATAACTAAGATTTTAGGAGAAGAAAAAGCAAAAATATGGCCAATATGGAAGGAAGTAGTTCAGAGAGCCATATATGAAAATAAAAAGGTAAAATTCTTAACAGAGCTAATTGGTAAGCCTTATTTCTCATCATAGTTAACAACATCATCATTAGCCCTATTAGTAGTTAAACATAACTTCCAAATAAAATAATTTAAAAGTATCTTTTCTATGAGCAGAATATCTAGAAATTTTACATGAAATGTGGTACTCGGTACTAGGAATTGGAGTTTGTAATTTGAAATCTTGGTAAAAAAATGCTGAAACGTTGTAATTGCCTATGACAATGGAGGTTATCTTGCTTGCTATCTAAATAAATAGAAATAGGAAAATTGGAGATGGCCTCAGAGTAATACAACTACATACAATAATTTTTAAAATATATTTAGCAATCTAAAACCTGAGCAAGTAACACTTAGACTTGGGTTCATGATAAGTCGTTCTACAATAAAAAAAAAAAGAAAATCAAAATCATATCCAAGCTAAATTAGCCTAGATGTTCCAAGCATATTTATTCTCATCACAGCAGTGAATGTCTAAGTCCATGATAATAACAATCTACATTTGAGTTTGAACATGGAAAGAGAAATACAGAAGAGACTAAATCAAAGTTCCATTGTGACTCTGTTTTTTGAAAGAATGTAAGAGAAAATAAACAGATTAAATATAAAAGTTCCTAGATAATGGGTAAAGCTCCCTAAGAAAAGACACAGGACATTATATATTATATAATATAAATAATATATTCATTTAATCTTTGTAATAACCTAGGTTATTGAGATTTCAAGAGAATGTTTTTCTTCTTCCTCCTTTAAACCAAGGACTCATTCAAGTCATTGAATTCCTTTAAAATTTCACTTAAAGAAAACACATTTTTAAATCATAGCTTTTGTGGCAAAGAACAAATCAAAGAAGAGATCTTCTATTTCAGGTTGAAGTTGGTGGAAAATATGTATTTGTCTCCCAGATGACAAAAGCCAGAGCTGAGAACCAGCACACAAAACTATGGCTGGTCCAAATTGCCTGTGAGACCCCCACTTTCAAATATATTCATCCAATGATTCTCATTTTATCTTTTTAAAATAAAGGTTTTTAGAATCATAAAAAATAAATACATCATGAGTTTGAGAATTGTTTTCTTCTTTTTCCTTTTGGCTGGTTCATGCTGTGTTAGTGGGATAATTCTTTATCCAAAGCACTGGCACTCTGGTGTCATCAAGCAGTGATGATTTTTGCCTTATTGCATTTAGCAGTGCTTCAGCATTATGGCTGCATACTTCCTCAGGGAACAGGAGGGAGTTAGAATAAAATAGAAAGAAACAAAATAAAGACAGAAAGAAATAATCATCAGAGAACATCCTCAGGGAATGCAGAAAAGCAAAAGCCAAAGACAGTAACAGCTTATAGTGTCGTGAAAATTGTGCAAACCTGTTACAGGGGAAATATGTGTTTGATAGAATTTAAATTATTTAAGACCCAAGAAAGAGATTTTATTCATTTTATGTTTTCAGAGAAAAGCCATCTGCAAATGGTTTTATTTACTTGTTTCTCTTATTCTTTTTTTTTTTTTTTCTACTTTTAAATCTTATTTTCTATCTTTAATGCTGAATTAAGGTAACTGAGGTATTCTAAACTGTTGTATTACTTTATTTTATTTATTTTTTTTGCTGCACTTCATCTAGTTTTCCACATCACGATGGCATATTACAAGTAGATACCATGAAGTCAAGCACTGTGGACAATCTTTATATCTTAAATGTACTTTGTTTTCACAATGCCAAATAACATTGGATTGTGACTTTTGTCACATTGAAGATGGATGTAGTTTTGGGGGTTAGGAATCATTGAAAATTTTTTTTAGAAGAAAACAAATTGTTCCAACTTTTCCAGTTTCTGAGAATTGATAATCATCCAAAATAATAGTGAATGTAATGCTTATTATATTTTTTAAAAATTAAAAGCATGAGGAAGAATAAAGATCACATCATATAATATTAGTAAGCATATATAATTTATTCTTACCACTAGTAGGATAGTAGGAAACAACTGGTTATTTTTATACTCAGTATAGCAGATTTTTTTTTTTTTTTTTAGTAAATATTCTGGTCCAAGGGTGACCATTCATCTAAGACACAGAGGAGACTGAAGCCATCTGCCCTCTTTGGAACTGTGTTAATCTTAATAAAGATTACCCCCATATTTCCAGTAGAAATTAGGGAAACAAATTCCTAATCTTCAAAATAGCTGGGCTTTTTATAGAGACAAAGAATTGCAACATGCATAGTAAAACATGTGAAGGCTTTCACACCATTTCTATCCTCAAAGACTCGGAATGAAGGGAGGGGCAGTTTCTGTCTTAAAGAATGGAGTTAAGCATGACACTTTCTCAGCTATCCAATCATATTGACAACAATGGAGTGGTGAAGTCATTACAATATTCTGCATGTCCCCATGGGAACTGGGTCTTTCCTTGTCTGCTGTGGCAGCAACAAAACTTTTATAGCAGGCAATAGTAGGTGCTGAGTCATTGGGACCAAATGGATATCCTCTTCTCTCCTGCTGCCTTAAAGACAAAGACATCCTTCCTTCCTTAATGGATGGGTGGTACACAGTTCTTTTTCTTATTAACAATAGCCAAGTATTTAAGGTATTTGTTTCTTATAAATAAGAAACTCAAATTAAGCCATGGAGAATGCTTTGGAAAAAGCCAGGCTTACACTCATGGCAGACACAGCATTAGTATCTAAAGTCTAATTCAAGTGGCACCTGCTGGGTTTCTAGCTATGACGTGTGGGCTATAGTTAAATTAGGGTCACTTCAGTCACCAACAAAGTGGCACCTTCTTAGAAAGTAACAGACTCTATAAAAATGATTATCCTAATGACTGCTAAGGAAGTGGAGAATGAATCAATACTTAATAAGGAAGTTAAGTAAGCATAATGATCTTTATAAGTTTTAGGGTGTTAGATGAACTGCCTCTAGCTACAGTCTTAAAAGACCTTACACAATGAGTTTTCACAGCACTTTATCTGCTGATTATCTTTCAGTTTACTGAAAAGCATCCCCATTTTAGAGGGAAGGAAACTGAGGCTTAGAGTATTTATGATATTTGATAAAAAATATCATATATAACATATGCTACCTCAAAATTCTACATGATGTTGTAACATACATCAAGTCTAAAAACATTAAGTTATCCATATTCAACTCCATAATGTTATGGCATACTAGAAAGGCTGGGTGTCTAGTAGAGAAACTTGGGGCTTTGGAGAAAAGGAAGCTATACAAATCCCAATGCCAGCTCTTCCACCTACTAGCTGAGTGACCTTGATAGTATATTTAGTCTCACTTGTTTTCGAACTTTCTCATCTATAAAATGGGGCAAATTGGATATTTACTGTAGGGTTGACAGAAGGATTAAATGGCATGGCTGCCATTTTCTTTCTATTTTCATTCCATTGTTTCCTAGGCATGGAACAAAGAACAACCAATAGCTTTACTTGTCCCCATTATCAATGTCCTAAGAGAAGGGTAGTAGTCTCAGCTTGTGAGACAGGGTAAAGAATGGGCAATGCTTCTTAACAGAGATATCATACCAACTGAGAATTACAATAATAGCCATAATTTATTATTGTGAAAGTATCTTTCCTGTTCTGTTGAAAAATGTAGAGGTGGGAAGCTAACAGATATGTGAGCTTCTTGCTAACCTGACTTCGGAGTCTGCAGCACCATTCTCTAGATTGCATCACCTAATTGCAAATAACTCAGAAGTACAGAGATATAGTTCACTTCAGCTATACACATTTTTTCTGTCTGGAAGATTCATGAACTACTTCTTGGACATGGCATCTTTTAATTTATGTCAAACTGACCACTAAAATGATCACGATGCTCTAACATCAAAGTTTGTGAATGAATATTGTGTTAGAAATAGTATTATACAAAATATCCTCTCAACTGTGTTGTGCAAGGAAAGAGAAACATTAGTTGTTTTTTAGCTAGTCTACATTATCAGGGCCCTGATTAATAGGTCAGTGGAATCCCAGATGGTATAAATCTGAGCCTCTCAACTTCATAAATTAGAAAATGGAGGGACACAGGGCAAAATAATAGTAAGAATCACCTATACTGTGTATTTTTTATTTATCTTTCATATATCTTTTAATATATCTAGTCAAATGGTTTTTAAGATTTTTAATAATGGCTATGCAAACCCCAGAATATTTAAAGTGTTTTTTACAATGCTTGCTCAGGTCTGAATATTCTGAAAATGCATTATGATTGATTAAAATTAAATCATATTATTCACCACTATAAAATGGGTTTAAAAGGAAGACTTTTCTCTAATAGCCTGGATTTGTTTCCTGTGTTATTATAACAAATTACCTCACTCTTGAGAATTGAAACATTGCAAATTTTTATTTATTTACTTATTATTATTATTATTTGCAATTTTTGGCAGGGGCTGGACTTGAACCCGCCACGTCTGGTATATGGGGCTAGCACCCTACTCCTTGAGCCACAGGCACCACCTAACATTGCAAATTTATTTTCGTACAGTTTTTGGTGACCTACATCTGACAAAAATCTCCTTTATATAAAATTGAGGTGTTGGAAGGGGTAATATACCTTCTGGAGACCTTAGGGTGAAATCTATTTCTTCATATTTTCTAGTTTCTAGAGGCTGCCCACATGTCTTCGCTAGTGAACTTCTTGAATCTTCAATTCAGTGATGGCTAGGTAAGTCTTTCTCACATTCTATCACTGTGGCACCCCTGTCTTCCTCATAGGTTTCAAAGGAGCCTATGACAGTAGTGTGCCCATCTGAATAATCTAAGATGATTTCACCATCTCAAGGTTCTCTGGTTAATAAATTAAATTTCAACTACAACTTTCATTTCCCCTTTACCATATAGCATACAATACTCACAGATTATGAGACATACATATTTTTAAGGAACCACTATTCTATTTACCACACACACCAGCCCTAAGGAATACAGACAATTGAAAGGAAAATCTCTAGTCTCTCCAGAAACAACCCAGAGGGGAAAATGGAAGCTAGTCTAAATTTGTAGTATTACCACAGTTATGCCCAGCCTGTCACAGACAGCTGGGAATGGTCACAGTGGGGTATGTAAGAGAAGTATCTCATTACCTCTAACTACTGAAAAACTGTGAGAACTGGGATAGAATGGTGGGGGAGCAGGATTCTAGAGTTTTTTTCAAAACACTTATTACTGGGAAGACTAGAATTTTTGACCCTTATCCCCAATCTATAACATAGGGACACACTAACCATTGGAATTTAATGTCCAGCTCTCTGTCCCAGGACTCAGCAGGTACAAAGGTATACATATATAAATATGAAACATAACAGTAATTTTGGACTGTCTTAATCAAGGTAACTCAAGGTAAATGGATTGACAGTGATGCTAATAAAGATGCCTATGGTCTAGTAGGAAATCAAGAATGTGTATAAATAAATTTGTATCTAAATTATAAACTCAAAATGTTAATGTCAAACATATTCACAAAAGTAGGTTAATCAGACAAAACCAATTCAGTACTAAAATTAAAATTTATTCAGTGGTAATCCCAGTTCTAATTAAATACATAGAAATTCTGTGCTATGACCAGTAATGGTTCCCAAAGACTTCATGACCTAATCCCTGAAACCTATGAATATATTACATGACACTGCAAAAAGAATTTCACATATGTAATAAAGATTATGGATCTTGAGATGAGGGGTTATAATGAATTATCCAGGTTAACTCAATTGTATTATCTCTTAAAACCAAATAACTTTCCCCTGATGGTGTCAGAGAGGTATGGTTGAAGAGGCAGGAGAGATTCCAACTTGACCTAGCATTACCACCTTGGAAGATGGATGAAGGTTGCTACAAGCCAGAAAATACAGAAGCCTCTAGAACCTGAGGATAGTCTCAAACTTGTTGCTAGAAAAGATATGGGACCTTGGTCCTGTAACCACTAGGAACTGGATCCTACTAACAACCTGAATGAGGAGGACATGCATTTGTCCCTAGAACATTTGGAAAGAAACACAGTACTGCCAACACCTTAATTTTAGCCTGAAGATGCCTGTACTGAATTTCTGATATATAGAAGTTATATATATAATTAATTTGTGTTATTGCAAGACCCTAAATGTATGGTAATTTGTTGTGGCAGCAATAGATAGCTAATTCAATTCTTTAATAAAGTGATGTGGTATCATTATCTTTATGCATTGGAGAAACAACTACACTCTGTACACACATGACTTGCATGTATTTACCTCTTTATTTGCTGAGTCTCCTCATTCTCAGACTATGTGACTTGTCCAGGTCATTTAAGCACCTTTCATTCAGGAGTATGTGGTTTAAAAAGAGCTTTCAAAGCAGTAAATGATTCACTTTGTCTCTAATATTTTATTCAGACAAAATCAGATGATGTCAAATGCAGATTTGAAAGTGAAAAGATTTCACAGGTGGGTGGTTTCTCCCTACATGATGTGTGCTTGAAAGGGAAGCCTGACACATCTCCCCATTTGAGCTTAGGGAATCTTTGCAGATACATAACTAAGCCTTATTTTCTCCTCTCCACCTCCTTCCTTGAATCACTGACACATAGTCACAAGTTCAGGGACTCCTGAAGTAGAAGCCTGGAATTAATTGCATCAATTGTATGGGTCTAAGTGATGCCTATCTTGTTGACCCAAGTTTGTAAAGTGAGTATTTATCTTCCAGGATGTGAGAGGTGCTCTGCAGATTCATCTTGGAGGACATCACATTACAAGCAAATCCAGCAGAAGAAACTTCTACTTAACATGAAGTTTTGTTTTAATTAAGATTTTTTTCTTGTTTTTATTCCAATCAAGATTTCTATGTTATGAAATTAGAGATAAAGAATATAATTATGCTAAGCGACTCATTTTACAGCTACCTTAGTCTGGAAATGATATCGGATATCTTGCTATTCAGGATCTTAAATAACTAATTCCAAGCACATTACTTACACTACATTGCTTTGGTTTGCAGATGATGCTAAATTGGGAGGAAAGGTCAACCTTGAAAAACAATCCTCAGGTTGAAAAAGAATTAGATTACTTAAATACTTGAACTAATAGATAGAAAATTCAATGCAGATAAATGCAGAATAATGAGTCTCGTAGAATGTAATAAAAGGACATAATATCTATTTAATGGAAAAGTACTACAGTGTATTGACCTGGAGAGAGATATGAGTTATTTTAATAAAAACCTATCTTAAAGACTATTCAGCTCCATTATTGTTGAAAAAATGCAGTATTTTTGTTAGACCTATGTTAAAGCAGCACATTCAATCTAATCACTATACATACTCCAAGAAACATTTAGAATGAGCCTTAAAGGGACTATTTGTAGAACAAGCTAAATGAAAGCACTTATCAGAGACATAAGTTTGGAAGCAATTATAGGGAAAACTGACCACTTCCTCTTTGGAAAGTCAGACATGTTAGAAAATATTGGAACAAAGAGGTATCAGAACTCAGATCGCAAGTATATAGCATTGTGAGGACAGAGGTGGGTTGCTCATTAAATCTACCTCTTGTTCTTCAGGATCTACTTTTATCAATGGTCTGATAATTCCATTAGCTTCCTTGGCAATTACAAATCCTGGATAACAAATACAACACAGACACTTCTCTCTGATAGTTCTGCTTATTTGGGATCAATTTACTCTATCAGGTTCTGTATCCCAGTCTTTATGTTCAGCATGTCTCAAATGAGACCTTTGAATGATAAAGCTACTTTGAGAGCTGTTGTCTTACTAGTACCTTGCTGGGATTCAATTCATCTGCAAGGAAATTAGAACATTAAAGGGAACAGGTTGATAAGTATCCCTTCAGAGAAAAGGTAAAAGATAGGTCAAAACAAAAAGGGAGAGGAACATGAAGTTATGTGAAAGAAACCTTCAGAGATAAAAACATCAAAGCAAACTTCTGCAATCAAAGTTTAAGACAAACTGCTAATTACAAAACTGCCTTTGCAAATAGGTGAAGCTCTCTATTGCTAACCAGGATAAAGTGAAGTATGCGCTCAAGTACTTGCCAGATCTCTAACATCTCTCCATATATTTCTGCTATGGTATATTTCACTCTTTGGAAAATCCCTGAAAAAATAGGGATTAAACTGTTATCACTGAGAATCCAATTAGTATGATGTTTGAGTCCAGACTTCGGAATTATTCAAGACCTGGTTTGTAAACCAGGAATTATTCAAGGCCTGATATGTGACGATAGGATAGAGATTCTTAATCACATTGCTGTTGAGATTTGGGGTTAGATGATGCTTTCTGGGCAATCTTCTGCACTGTACGATATTTAAGAGTATGCTTGGCCTCTATTCACTAGATACCAGTCCCAGTCCCTCTCCTGTCATCCAGTTGTGACAACCACAAATATCTCCACACATTACCAAATGTCATCTGGGGGGCAAAATTGTCTCCTACTGAGAACCACAGTTCCAGGAATGTATCACATAGCCTCTTTAAAATCTCAATTTCCTTACCTGTAAAATTGGGATAATAAAGTTTTGCTTACCTTCCAGTTGTATTCATACATCTAAGACCTTAGGACTAGAAAGCAGGCATGTGATTCTCCCAGGGAAGAAAGACAGTCTCTGAGTTGTTAGTTGATTTGTCCACAGACTCACCAATTTCCAGTGTTGGTCTTAGAACTCTAACCCAGGTAAGTGAAGAAACCAAAGAAAGAGAAAGACGGGTTCATGAGGTGTAAGAAAAAAACATTCTGGTTACATGTCCCCCAGGACTCCACCCTGTAGACCATAACCTACATAATTCCATTAAGGAATTAACTTTGGTCTATCCATTTCAATAGTTCCATCTATTAGTGTAAATTTGAGAAGTATCCTGAGTTACTTGCTATTTTGTTCAAATATTTCAATATTTGTCTAATACTCACTATGTATTTTTTTTTTTTTTTTTTTTTTTTTACAAAAAGCAACTTTGAGTAAATCTAAAAGAAGTCCTAAACTAATGGACCACATTGAGAAAAATATTTGCATTATATGTTACTGAACAGTCTACAAATAGTTAAAAAAAAAAAAATCAACTGCAGAAAGGGAATGACTATTTTGCTTTTCACAAGGTTGCAAAATTGTGTCTTTTCTTCTTTTCTTGAATTTTCTTTTTTTTGGAAAAAACTTGTCACTCACCATGAGACTATACATCCTACCATGAGGTTTCTGTAATTTAAACAGCCTATCTTTCAACAAACATTAAACAAGCCATAAAGGAGGAACTTTGGAACTTCAAATGAAGCTGTCAGAAATTCTTCCTGCCATCAGATGATCTATCTGCAGCTGTGTGACTCATTTGTATCTTTATAAGAATTCAGGGAAAAAAAAAAAGATTATTAGCATTTCAATTCCTGTCAACTGCTGAAGCCAACTAGGCCTGAAAATGTGCCTGGCTTCACTGTACTAGTGCTGACATAAATGCAGAATACAGGCAAAAAAGATGGAGAGATGTAAGAGGGAAAAGTCAGTGAAAGAGAAAGCATCATTGGTACTGAACATCCCTGTACTAAAAGAATACCAACCTGCGATGGGATACCTTGTTCTTTTCTTGCTAATGCATTTGAGTTCTCTGTGGTACACCATGGAATACTATGTAGCCTTAAAGAAAGATGGGGACTTTACCTCTTTATGTTTACACGGATGTAGCTGGAACATATTCTTCTTAGTATAGTGTCTCAAGAGTGGAAGAAAAACTACCCAATGTATTCACCCCTACTATGAAACTAATTTAAGACCTTCACATGAAAGCTATAACCCAGTCACAACCTAAGAATAGGGGGAAGGGGGAAAGGGTGGGGAGGGAGGGGGGAGAGGGTGGAGGGTGGGGGATTGATAGGATTACACCTGCGTTGCATCTTACGAGGATATATGTAAAACTTAGTAAATGTGGAATGTAAATATCTTAGCAAAATAACTAAGAAAATGCCAGGAAGGCTATGTTAACTAATGTGATGAAAATGTGTCAAACTGTCTATGAACCAAGTGTATGGTGCCCCACAATCATATTAATGTACACAGCTATGAATTAATAAAAAATCAATACAAAAAATAAAAGTGTAACCTTTTTCTTAAAAACAAACAAACAAAAAAAAACTTCAGTTGGATATTTAAAAAGTGGTCATTAAATACAAATGTTAATGACCCTATAGAAGCCACTGATTTTGCTTCTGATGCAGTTACTGAAGCCCAAGACACTGGAAACTGAGGAGGAGGCCGTCACATTTGATAAGGCATCATCTACACCAGCAAACCAGACATTTGAAAAGCCAAACATGGAAATATATTTCATCAAGCCATCCCAAGGGTTTTTAAAAACTTCTTCTATTTTAATTCAGTTCAAGAAGTGTCCTGAAGCTACAATTATGACAGTGGGAAGACTATCCCAATTTATGGTGATTTATATGTATACTCCCTCGGCAAACACCTGGAAAGCTAAGTTTGCTTTGATGGTAATTTGGGAAGAGAAATTAATCATCTTCAAGTATTCTTATCTTAAAATTGTGAACATCTGTCTGACTGAATTTTTTGGTTTCCAAAATGAAGAAATGAAAATAAATTTTCTAAAGCAAGTAAAAAAAAAAATTATTCAGGGAAAATTTTAAGTCACAGAATGAAGTTTTTGTTTAACTTCCTTTATATATTTTCCACCTGGTTTTCTAATACATACAGTAATTTCTTTAGCACAATTGCTATGCATATTGGCAGTCTAGGTTGGCCACTGATATCTTTTCTCTTCTTTAAATTTTAGCAGTCATGTCTCCGTTATCAGTGACAAATGTAGTTTTAGCACAAGCTTTTGTATTTGTTACTGTGGTTTGTTTAAACAAGAATGAAAATGGTTATTTCTAGACCCCTGTTGCTATTCTCCCTGGATCCATGAACTTTTCCTTCTTTCTTATCTTTGTTTGCCAAGTAACTCATTTGATTTTGTTAGAACTATTGTCCTTAAGAACAAATCCACTCATATCTATGTTGCTTTTACAAAGACTATCTGTTAAAGAAAAATATTTAGAATGGTTTTTAGTCATTCACATACCGAGAGATACATTTTGTAAGAGGATAGCAGAACAAAGAAGGTCTTTTTCTCCTCCTTCTCCTTCTCCTCCTTCCCCTTCTTCTGGCTTACCAAATAGGTCTAGGTAGAAAATCACCTAATTTATTCCAAATAGTATTGAGTCTGTGGATAAATTTCTCATAGTTGACAAGATAAAAGAAAATAGGCTGCAGGGGTTCAATTCCATTTTGAGGATTAATTTAATGTTATAATGGTTTTTGTATCATCAGGTAATAGGAACCTACAATTTTAATAAATATTATTACACCATATAATGTAGAAATAAAATTATATACAAATTGACATATATGTGTATATCCCTGCTCTGACAGCTTACAGGGCCTGGAAACAGTGAGCACAGCAGAAATGAGCACACCCAGCCCCCAAATCTTGGTGGTTTGTAATGCAATCCTCCAAAAAAAAAAAAAAAGCAGGGCTGAGAAAAAAACGTATTAGGGCTAGAACAAAAAATGCACAAAAGAACCTGGAGTATGGAGTAGTTCCAGAAAGTAAAGGCGTGCTTAAGCAAAAGAAGCTATAAGATAATGAAAACTATCTTGAGCATGATAAAATGAGAGATCTGTCACCTGCATGTAACATCTTCTTAGTAACATTTTCTTAACTCCTCTGCCCCCCGCCTTGCTCTAATGCACATAAGCTATAGGTATAGTAGTAAACATCATATAACATTATATATATTATATCAAATATATTCATTGAATTGATTTTGACTCTTTCATTTGCATGAGTTAGAAAACCCTTTTCAAAGTGGTTTCACTAATATTTGGAATTTAGAGGAATGTATGACTTAAGGGGAAAAAAATATCATCTCTATTCTACTAAATCTAAAATCTAAACAGAAGGTATTTAATAACTCTTTAACAGCATCCCCATTTCTTATCCCTGCCACACTTGCCCCTTAATCTTTTCCACAATGTCTAATTGAAAGAGTCCTTGCCCTGGCCCATTTTGTGTTTCTGAAACAGAATAACACAGAAAGGACAATGTATAAAGAAGAGAAATTTATTTCTCACATTCTGGAAGTTGGGAAGTCCAAGATCAAGGTGCTGACATCTTGCATGAGTCTTCTTACTGTGTCCTAACAGTGTGGCAGGTGGAAGAATAAGAGAGAATAAACACAGTCCTGTAAGCCCCTTCATGGCAGCATTAATTCATTCATAAAGGAAGAACCATCATGACCTAAACCCCTCCTAAAAGGACCTAACTCCAGACATTGTTGCTTTGGGAATTAAAGTTTTCAACTTTAACATTCCCAGATGAATGTGGGAAAGCATATTCAAACCGTAGAACTTTCAGTATTATCTTCACTTTACAGATATGTAACTTAAAGCCCTAAGATAAAAAAAAAAAAAAAGGCTTATAAAATCAAGCTGCTATGTCTAGAATGGCATGAGTACTTCCACAGACCTGTTGCCTAGTAAAACAACCATAATTGCTGAAAATTATTCTGAAAACAACTACTACCATTTAAAGTCCTAGATAATTTTTCCAAGGGCATAACGTAAGAAAACCATTTGCTTCAAAAAAAATCTATAAACATCAGGAAAAACAGCAATAGTCTCTGGTACTTGAATCGTGACTCATCTCCCCTCACCTTCCTCAGCTTTGCAGCACAAAAGCCCCACTCTTGGTGGGTATGGCCTCTCTCCCTTCAAATCCCAGTCAAGGCTGTAGAGACAGGCCACCAGAATTTCTTATCCTTTCCAGTTCCAAGATTCATTAAAGAGGCTAAATTCCTGATGAGCCAAGAAATTGGGTCTTCCCTTCCTTCATCCACTTCCTTTCATGGGATGGGACTCTTTCCCAGGAGGAGCAGGACAAGAATGTTGGAACTCCAACAGTCATAACCTCATATAAGTAATAGGGCACATTTTTATGCCAGAAGAAACAAGTCAAGAAGACCTTAGACTACTGCTACCTCCCAATCCTCTGCTCATAAGAAGGGGTGACATTCTTGGATACAGCTATGAAGAAGTGGCCCAGACGTTTTACCTGGTGGGAGATGTAGTCCACAGAAAGAGAGAAATCAAGTTCTGCTCAAAAAACTGATTTTTTGAAAGATAGTTTCAAGAATTTCAAATCTAAGATCACTCTCGAAGGCAATGAATAAGGTAGCAAGCAATTAGGAGAACTATGGTAGCAGTATGAAACCAATAAGCTAAACCATTTTGCCATCTGTTTGACCAGAGATAACAGGAAAAGTGACAGCTAAGAAGGGCCCTCCTATGGCAGCAGCAAAGAATATCCCCCCAAACTACTAAATTTAAATTGAACCAACTACGCCCCTCAGATTTAGTTGAAAAATTAGTGGACTCTACCACAATTACATGATATAAACCGAGGCAGACAACTTAACAGAGAGATTAGGAAAGAGACAGAGAACACTGCTCAACTCACCATGATCCTGGCATATCTGCATGTATTGCACGTCCAAGGATGTTCCTGCTGTCTAAGAAGAGACATCAGAAATAGAAGTGTGACCTGCACACCAGGAAAAAGAAGAACAAAAGAAGCTTCCTATATGACTGCCAAATACTACACATAACATGAAAAGATATAAAGGAATTCATTCTAAATGTTCAAATAACCAAAGAAAACTATGCATATGGAAACAGAAGATACAATGACAATATCTCATTAATGGACAAAAAAATATTTGTTAGAAAAAAGAAATCCTAAATTTTTAAAATTGAAAGGTGCAATAACTGAAATGGAAAATTCGCTCAGGGTGCTCAACTTTAGATTTGAACAGTCAGTAAAAACTGATGAAAAAAACTTGAATTAGATCAATAGATATTTAACAATTTAAAGAACAGTTAAAAAATAATTAATATATTCTAGACTTACATGGGAAACGGTTAAAGTAAAATCATATGCATAATGGGAGAAACATAATGACAAGAGAAAAAGGAAAGGAGTGAAATGTGTATATATTTAGGAAAATGATGGTGGAAAATTGTGAAATTTGATTAAATTCATCAATTTACATGTCCAAGATGCTTAAGACACTTCAAGTAATAAACACAAACAAATCTATATCCAGGCCAAAAATTATAAAGATGCCAGAATACAATGACAAAGACAAAACGTTGAAACCAGCAATAGAAAACAACTCATCACATCCAAAGAAACATAAAATAATTAACAGCTGCCTTTGTATCAGAAACAATGGCGGCCAGAAGAGAGTGAGCTAACACATTTGAAGTGTTGAAAGCTGCACAAATGCATGTTAACCTACTCTCTTCTCTAACTTATTTAAAAACTGTGTGCATCATAATGCTTGAGGGTCTTATAATACCTGAGAATGTGATCTATTTAACTATAAAAGACAAAGGCTCTGAGTAGAAACAAAGCTAAATAACAAACATTAATTATATTCTTTCTCTCTGCATTTTATTCATAATTGTGATAATATGTTGTTGGAATCACAATATAAGAGAAAAACAAGCATAAAAATATGTAGGTAACAGAGAAAAGAGCTATGTAGGAAAAAGATTTCCACTTTTCATTGGAATAAAGTCAGTGTATAAGTGAGATATATTCTGATAAATGAAGTTGACTATGATCATCCTAGAACAACAAATACCTCAAAAGAAATAATAGTTGGATACACATTCTTCTCCATGTACATATATGATTCTCCATATGCTAGGAAATAAGATTTTAAAAATTTAAAGAATTTAAATTATACAAACTATGGTCTCTACTCACAGTAGAGTGAGTAGACAGAAATTGGAAATTAATACCAGAAAAAAAAATGTGTGGAAATTAAACAACATGCTCCTAAATAACTAATGGGAAAAAAAAAAAAAACTAAACTAAAAGGAAAATTGAAAAATACCTTGAAATGAACAAAAATGAAGAAGCAATATATAAAAACTTAGGGGAGGAGGCTAAAGTAGTGCTTGTCAGTAGTGCTTAAAGAAGAAGATATTTTAATTCATCAAAAAACTTTTCATCCTGTAAACTGGAAAATAGGAGAATAAATGAAACCCAAAGCAAGTGGAAGAAAGGAAATTATAAATCTTAGAGTGAAAATCTGTAAAATAGAGACTAGCAAAAATAATAAATGAAATTTGTTACTTGAAAAGATCAACAATATTGGCAAACTTAGCTGAAATGACCATGCAACAAAGAAAATTATTAAAATAAGAAATGAAAGAGATATCTTTACCAACTTTAAAGAAATAAAAAGAATTATAAGAGAATAATACAAAGAAATATTTACCCACAAATTAGCTAACTTAGATAAAATGTACACAAATATCTAAAGGTGAATCAAGAAAAACCATACAATGTGAATAAAACTATAGCAATTACAGAGATTGAATTTGTAATTCAAAATATGTCCACAAATGTCTTTCTTGGTAAATTATACCAAATATGTAAAGAAAAATTAATACCAGCTCTTCATAAACTCTTTAAAAAGGAAAACTTTGTCACTCATTTCGTAAGGTAGACATTATCCCCAAACTAAAGCAAAAAATCAGATCACACACATTAACATGCACATATATTCAGAAATGTATTAACACGCATTAATATGTACATACATTTATTCAGAAATGAATACATTAATATGTCCATACATTCTTTCACAAACTACAGGAAAATATCTCTTCAAATAGACACAAAAATCCTCAGGAGATTCTTAAAAACTGAATCCAGCTATATATATATATATATATACACACACATATATAAAGAATTGTATGGCATGACCACATGGGATCAATAACTGGAATTCAATTTTGCTTTCACATCTAAACTCGATTAATGAAATACATCATATCAATAAAATAAAGAATAAAAATCATAGTATCATCTTAGTAGACACAGAACAATCATTTGATAAATTCCACACTCTTCATGATGAAAACATTTGAACTAGGAACAAAAGGAAATTCCCTGAACTTGATAAAAGATTAAAATCCAACATAATACTTAATAATTAAAGACAGAACACATTTTCCCTTAGATAAGAAACGAGAACTATCTTCCCACTATTCAACATTGTACTGGAAGTTTTAGCCAGGGTAACTAGATATTTAAATAAAATATAAGATATCTACTTTGAAAAAAAGTTACCTTATTCCTATTTACAGAGGAATCCACTTAAAAATCTGTTAAAACTAAAAAAAGTTCAGCAAGTTTGCAAGATAAAAGATTAATTCAAAAAATTCAATTATTTTTGTATGCTTGTAAGGTCAACCCAAAAAACAAAATTGAAAAAATAAATTTACAATAATATTAAAAGGAATTAGTTAGGAAGAAATTTCACAAAATAAGCATAAAACATACTCTGAAAATTCTAAATTCTTTTTGAAATAGAGAAGACTTCTGTAAATGAAAAAACACCCTGTGTTCATCGTTCACTGATGGGAAGATTTAATATTGTTCAGATGGCAATATCCTCCCAAATTGTCTCTAGATTCAATACAATCCTTCTCAAAATTTTATCTGACCTCATTTCAAAAATCAACAAGCAGGTCCTCAATTTCATTTGGAAAATGCAACAAATCTAAAAAATACCAAAAGCAATGTTAAAAAAGGAACAAAAATGAAGTAATCCCAATTACCAGTTTCAAAAGTTACTACAAAGCCACAGTAATCAAGAGGTGTGGGTTCATCAACAGATTAAAACTGAGAGTATAAAAATAAAGCCTCATGTTTATGATCAACTGATTTTCAATAAGTGTGCCAAGACATTTCAATGACAAAAGAGTAATGTTTTCAACAATGATGATGGAACAACTGAACAGTCACATGCTGAAGAAGGAATCTGGACCCCTACAGCACACCATACACAAAAGTAAATTCAAAATAAATGAAATAGCTAAAATGATAAAAAGCTTTAGAAAAAAATATGAACATAAACCTTCCTCACCTTGGATTATGCAGTGGTTCCTCATATATGAAACCAAAACCACAAGCAAAAAAAAAAAAAAAAAAAACGATAAATTTATAATAAAAATGCACTTTAAAAAGTGCCGTCCATTGCTTCTCGGCCTTTTGGCTAAGATCAAGTGTAAAAAGTGCCATCCATAAAATGAAAAGGAAACCGAGAGAACGAGTAAAAATATCTGAAAATCGTATATGTGATAAAAGACTTTTATCTAGAATACATAAATAATTTTCATAACTCAAAACTTAAAAATCAGATGAATCAACTTGCAAGTGCAAAAAGGGTTTGAACAGTAATTTCTCTATGAAGAAATATAAATGTAAAGATGCTCAATGTATTAGCTATTAGGGAAATGTAATCAAAGCCACAATGAGATACCAGCTTACACCATTAATAATCAGTAGTGGGGAGATATGGAAAAATTTTCACCTTTGTTTACAGCTTATGTTAATGTAATTGTACAACTTCTTTGGAACACAGTCTGGCAATACATCACAAGATTAATAAAAGTACCACATAACCTAGCAATTCTAGTCCTAAGTGTATACCCAAGAGAAATGAAAACATATACTCACATAAAAACTTATAGCAGTATTAATCTTAACAACCAAAATATGGAAATCGCTTAATGTCCATCATGTGATCAACTCAGAACTTAAAAAATCATTTAATGTCCATCATGTAATCAATGGAAAACTAAATGTGACTTACCCATACAATGTCATATTATTCAGAATTAAAAAGAAATGAATTATTGTCATGTACTATAACATAGGTAAATTTTAAAGCCATTTTGCCACTTATTATGATTCTATTCGCATGAAATATATAGAAAAGGTGAATCTTTAGAGACAGAAAATAGATTAGTTAGTGCTTGGGGTCCATGGAGGTTTTGGAAGTTAATGAGGGGTTAATGAGGAAGTTAATGAGTTAATGAGGCATTCTAATGGAGCAGTATTTCTTTTGGGGGTGATGCAAATGTTCCAAAAGTTATTTTGATGAGGGTTTCACAGTTCTGTGATTATAATAAAAAGAAGTGAATTACATACTTTCAATGG
>CAUYPK010036899.1:0-10153 GCA_963574355.1 Loris lydekkerianus | reverse complement strand
TGGTTGCAGAAAGTTATAGTGAATCACACCAGCCGCTGACCACCATACAGTAACCATGATCTTTTTTTGGTGGGGTTTTGCCTTTGGGAAGTGCCTGGGTGGCTCATCGGTGTCCAACCACTGTCCTGAATGTTTCCTATTATCGTAGAGAATCCACTCTTCATCACACATGACGATCCGATCCAAAAAAGGATCGTTTTGGTTGTGCAAAAGCAATGAAGAACAAACCTCAAAACGTGACAATTTCTGCTGATCGTTTAAATCATGGGGCACCCACTTTCGAGCTTTTTGACCTTTCCAATATGTTTTAAACCATCAAAAACTGCATGGGAGCTGACACCCAGTTCTTCCGCCATCCCACGCACCATTTGTGATGGGTCAGTCTCCACCAGGGTCCTCAAATCCTCATCCTGGATTACTCTAGATTGACCACTTTGGTGCTCATCTTCGAGGCTAAAATTTCCAGGACGAAATTTCACAAACCAATGTCAAACAGTGCGTTCATTAACACTATCATTGCCAAATGCCTGGTTAATTTTTCAGGCTGTTTCGATAGCCCTTTGGTCCAATTTGAATTGGTAGAGAAAAATTGGCCGAAAATTGCTTAATGACATCATATAGTAATAGGCTGAAAAGAATAAAAAAAATTAAAAGTAGAAAAAAATGAACAGCATCAATGTATAGAGTACAAAATTCTCCATCGATCAGTATATACCACGACACAGTAGAGTAAATGTTTATTGAGATATGGTGCTACAAAAACACATGACATTAAAACGGACAAAACCTTTGAAACAACATTTTGGCTGTAGTCATCCTTGTTTGGCAAGCCGGGGCTGAATTCGAGCGGCCAGCTCTTGTTGTATGTGGCTGGTGCCCTACCTGCTTGAGCCACAGGGTCCCAGCCAAGACTGATATTTTTAGAACTGGACACTAGAGATTTTTAAAAAATAAGTGTTCATGCACAGTGCCTCTGAGAGTAGGGTGCTGGCCTCATATACTGAGGGTGGTGGGTTCAAACCCAGCCAGCCAAACTGCAACAAAAAAATATCCAGGCGTTGTGGCAGGTGCCTGCAGTTCCAGCCACTCAGGAGGCTGAGGCAAGAGAATCGCCTAAGCCCAAGAGCTGGAGGTCGCTGCGACCTGCAACACCACAGCACTCCACGGAGGATGACAAAATGAAACTCTGTCTCTAAAAAAAAAAAAAATTAAACATTAATTTTTAATTCAACTTGTTAATATGTTGTTTAGGATATTACATCCTCATTTATAAGTGACATATGTTTGTAATTTCCCCTTTATAAGAATATATTTTCTCCAATTTTAATATCAGGTGTACCCGGATCACGTAAAATGATTTTGAAGTATTTCCTCTTTTTCTATTGTCTATAAGATTTGGCATGATCCTTTTTTTTTTTTTTTTTTTTGAAATTATCTTTTACTTTTATTTATAAATATTAGTTGTCTATTTTTTGAGACTTAAGAAAAATAATAAGAAGTTAACTGATGACTCCATACTGAACCTCAGAGTCAAAGCATTATATAATAGACATACTCGTATTTGACAATGCGAATGTTACTTTCTTTGCATTATTATTATTATTGTTGTTGCTTAATATTTCAATGTAGCAATTGTCTGATTCCTTTTCTGAGTATATGTATGTTCATTCGTTCTTTACAAGTACAAGGTTTGTTTCTAGTCCTTATCTTAAACATTGTTATTATTATTAAATTTTCAGCCCTTTTAATTTTGTGAAGGCAAAAAAATGGAAACCTAATAAACACATGTATATATAACAATAAAAAAAGAAAAAAATAAATAAAAGATTTGGAACGTCATTGGGTATTGGGACATCACTCTCCCATTATTTTTCTCCATTCATGTAAATAATTTGTGTGCCTTTTCTTTTGCAAATATTTCTATTGTTAGTTCATTTCAGCCAATTTTCAGGGAGTAGAAGGGGAATTTTGTCTTTACTGCTACAGGTATAAACATCTGCTTAGATCATACACAGCAGCATGTCTTAGTAATAATGATATTGTCACCTTTAATAGAAACAGCTTTATGAATCCAAAGAAATATCTGAAGTTGTTTTAACTTGTTAGTATAGCCAGAATCTCTCCCTCTCTGCTGGGTCATTGGTTTCAGAGATTCAAAAACTACCATAAGTAAGCAAAAGGACAGATTGTATTGATATTAGATAAGAAAGAGATCGGATCTCTGGCTCAGCAGAGGGGGGACCTGAGTGGCTAGCCTGGGTCATCTGTCCCAAGATTTACATATGGCTTTTCCTATCCTATGGGCAGCAAGGTTTTAGGGAAATGGAATATCATAACCATTTGGCACCAGGGCCCTGCGGACAGAAGTTAATTTTAAAACTGTCCCTGTGTGGAATGTAGTCTTTATTCAGGGTATGTTCTCTGCTCCAAGAGTGGGGTCTTAGGTGGAACACCCAGTTAGACCGGTTTTTATATGCTGTTTTGGGCCCAGAGAATGTGGTCTGTATTCAGCCTGGTCTGTGGACCAGCTTGGGCCTGGGAAATGGGGTCCCTGTCCAGCACTGCGTGGGGGATTCCTGTATCATTAGCATGCACAGGATCAGCAGGCTCACTTCCATCCCCTTTCCTGTTACTGTTTTGTGTCCCTTTTCATTGTGCTTCATGACACATACTTTTTTTTCCTGCGTTAACTATTTTTTGGTCACATGTTTAGTTAAACTAGGAAGTATATGCAAGAAATAAGATGAAAAGACACAAAGAGCAGCAGTAGCCAAGTCATTAAATAGTTTAACAAAAAAGGGTTATATATGTATGATGACATTATTGATGTGAGTCTGTCTTTCCTGACTGGTGTGATAGAGTTCTTAATGGAATAGTCTGACAGGAAGCTGAGATCTGAACAGATAATACATGTGAGATATGTGATATTTAGATGCAGCTACTAGATGATATCTTTTTATTAGAATAGTCTAGAAAGCAGTTATTAATGCACTAACATATTATTATTGGGTTGAAGATTTTTGAAAACACATTTTTTTTTTTTTTGCATTCTCCAGTACCAGCTTCTGTTTGTCAACCTCCTAAATTTACTTATATGTTTCTATCAAAATTTATCCTTAATAAGAATAAGATTTAACTAGGTTTATTAAAATTAGGATTATTTATATCTCTCCTAAATGGAAAAACATATTTCCCTGACTTAATTTATAAATCTTAGAATTAAAAATAACTTGGAGATTGTGAGGTCCAGACTGTTGCACATGGGCAAGTAAATACTGTTAGTTCTCAGTGGAGTGAGCCTTAGAGAAGTTCTACCTGTCATGTAGATAGTAAGTTTTGAAGAATAATGAGAGGACTGACTACTTTTCAACATGAGAGTAAGGGAAAAGAAGAACTCCAATTGCGAGAGCCATAATAACATCTTCCTAGATCTGTGTTACTACATCTGGTTTCTTTCTTCTGAATGCCTTTCAGATGCTTTTGATGTAAGCTGTACTGCTTTAAAAAACAACAACAAAAAGACATTTCTTTTCTCTATTTTGACCCCATTCTCCTCTGTTGGGTTCAGTCCATTTTATTGGAATGGTGACAGTTTGTTCCCTCTGCCAAGAGGATGACGTACTGTTGAACAGAGAGTGCCTGTCATTGATAAGCTTATACAAATACACTCCTTCTGGGTGGCACGGTGGTAAATCGCATGGAACTTTGTACTTGCCAGTTAATACAGCCTAAGAACTTACAAAGGAAAATGAAAACAGAAGTGTCAACAGAAAACAGGGCCTGATACTCTTAATTCTGGCTGGCCTACTTCAGTTGAGAAAGAGAAATGGATTTTGGCTCCTCCATGATTATTTAAAATTATGTATTTGCACATTGTATTGGTCCCTGGGGAAGTCATGATGATAATGGAGACCATCTCAGTGTGGGAACCCTTGTTGAATTTTGTCAGATGTGCACTGATGGTATTAGATGTGCAATTAATCAGAAGACAATTTAATTTCTCCATGTCAGTGGGGATGGAGTAGGGGAATTTAGTGAGCTTGGTTATTTTTATTTGAAAGGTAAAGAAAATATTAATATGTGTCCATCTATAATTGTCAGCTTCCAGGAGTGATATAAAATTAAAATATCAACTGAGGAGCCTGGTTAACCATCCTAGAGATATGAGAGTAAATATTTCAGGATATTAGAGAGTAGAGAAAGAATCAAATAATTTCTGAGGTTAGTTAAATGTTATTTCTTCCACATTAGAAATACATTTATTAAAAAATATTTTTCCACTTAAGTACTGGCTAAAGAGTAAGCAATGTACCTCAAAGTGTTTTTTAACCTAAACAATGCTTGAAAGTTATTTTACTGTCCCTAAACTAAGTCGTTCCCTACTGGGGAATCATGATAAATCTTTACTGATACAAAATTAATCGTACATATTGATTTTCTTTATTATTATAAAATAATGCATGAAAATGTCATATTGTACCATATGTCCATGAGGAACTGTGAATAAATATGCACCTCATCATTTTTTATTTTTAAGCTGAGATAAATTTCTAGCACAGTAATACTACTGTAAAATATGTTTATTTATGGTAGAGATTATTTTATTGCATAATATGAGCATCTGGGGAACTGCCCCTATGTAGTCATTTGTGTCATTTGTCAACAAGAAAACAATTTCTTTTCTGGATCTCACTAATTCACGCACAGGAGAGATGATTACACCCACTGAGCACCGAAGCAGGCAGGCACAGTGAGGCGCAGAAGGCCTGGGAACCTTCCTGCTCTCCTTTATTTTAAAATAACATTATAGGTTAATCAGGTCCCCAAAACTAATACCGATAATATGTCATGTGTAAAGTGAACCATACATACCTAACTGTGAGACTGAAAAACAGTTAAGTGCCATATATTGTCTTCTGTTTATTTTAGTTCTTTGAGAAAATCCTATTTTGCTAACTATTCATCCAGTTAACCACAGATTTCTTTGAAATGTTGTCAGTTTTTATATTTGGTATTATTGCGTAATAGAGGTGTCAACCACAATATTGTTCCCTTCCAGCATTAGGAAAATATTTCTTTTCATTATATTCTCATTATAGTGGTACAACTGAAGTTTGTCAGAGAAACCCGTTACTTCTCAATGACGTGATCCAGTTTCTGACTATGCTCACAGCACGTCCCTACCCTCAGCGTGGCTCCTACGTGGGAATCATCTGAATGATCTAATCAGGGATAAAGAAGGTTTCAAGTGATAGGATATTTTCCTTTTTAGTACTTGAATATTTGAGGATTGTGATTTTATAAATCTCTGTAAAAATATGAACCTATCTGCTCTATCAGAGCAGAGAAAACGTGTTGATTCTATTTGATGTTTTATACATACATAGGATCTAGCATACTGCTTGCTGTGAAATACGGGATCATTTTTAAATAAATACAAAGAAAGATTTACTTGTTTAATTATTTCCTTGGATTAAGTGAGGCATAAACATTATTGCTGGTTATTGTATTTTGGTAAAAAAATAAAATATGAATAATGTTAGAGTGATCATTCTAATGTTTTTCAATATTTAGAATTATTTTTGGCATAGTTAGACATCTCAATGTCTAGAGTTAAAGCAGTAGTGTGAAAACAACCAGTAAATACCTAAAAACATAAATAAAGAAAGAAAAAGAAAGGAAAGAAAAAGACAGTTAAAAGGTAAAATCTTTATATAGTCAGTGCCTTCAATTAGGCACTGGGTGGGTGCCTAATGGGTGAGCCTCATGTCACCCATTTTCACTTTGACCTGACAGAATTTGCTTCAAGAGGTTCTAAAGGTTTCTAAAAAAATCACCTGGTTTGTCTGCCTCTTGACTTGCTCCTCTATGGTAATTCAGAGATGCACCGGCTGACAGTGCCTTTGCTGGCCTAGAGCTATTTTTATATAATGCCTAAATTCAGAAACAGCTATTTCAACCTGGCCCCAGGAACCTTATTTGTTCCAGAATAACCCTGGAGGAATTGACTGTTTTTTAAAATGGGATTCTGTAAAACCCACATGCTGCATTTGTCTCTTTTATGGTTCAGTCTGTCCTCCAAAAAATATCATAGCTATAGATAAAAAGTTTCAAGTGGACATCGCCTATATAATTCATCAAAGATATTGTGTTTGGGGTATAGACATTACTGAGATAAAAGGCACTTTAAAAGATTCTCATTTTCAGTTCTAGTGACATAATGAATTACAAGGATTTTTTAGTATAATTCATTCCTCTGTTAATTTAACAAATACAGCATGTCCCAGAATTCACCCCTAAATAAATATTCTCTATGTGTTGGCCACCTCTTTGTAAAATTTTATAAAGAACATTTTATAAGTATAGGTATCTTCAGCTACAGTTTCCCATTTTCCCTATGTACGGTGAGTTTAGGGGCAAGTCTGGGACACTTTGTATTTACTCAGAGTCTACTAGATATTATTCTAGGCAGTGGGGACACAGAGAAGAACAACATAAAAAGACACTGTTTTTGTGAAATTCACATTTCATTACAGAAGATAGACAATTTACCAAGAAAAGAAATAAACAAAATTATTCATAGGAATAATTCCCATAAAGAAATTAAATAAGATAAAGGGATTGTGAGTGATATGGATGGTGATGAGGTAGAAAGGGGTTATCATACATAGGATAATGTAGAACTTCACTCCATATGTCTCTAAGGAAAGACCTAATTAGTAATGGGGGAACCACATGAATACCTGGTAAAGATAATTCAGGCAAGAAGGGGAAGGAAAATGCCAAAACCCTGATTTGGGACAGATTTAATCTCTATGAGGAACCAGCACAGTAGAGAAGAGTGTGTATGAACCAAGAGTGACAAGAAGAGTGACAACTACTGAAAGAGGGAGATAGGCAACGGCCAAAACAGAGGTGTCATTTGATAACATACTAAAAGGTCATCCTTGCTGCCTTATGGAAAAGAGACTGTAGAGCTTGGATAAGAAAGGGAGCACAGAAAACAGGTGGAAAGCTGCAGCAGTAGTTGGGAGAGAGAATATGGCGCTAGAGATTTAGTATCATAGGTTTCCAATATCCATTTATCGACTTTATTATGAATCTGTTCTGATATGTCTCTACCAAAATGAGCTGACATGATCTTCAGCTGTATTAATAATGTCTAGAGTAGGGGAGGTTAGATCTTCTTTACCTCTATCATGCTAGTAATGACTGGTTTTCTATTCAGTTCCAGGTTCAGTCCTATAATGGAAGCAGAGATAATCACAAATGTATTGGGGGATGAAAAACCGTGGGTAACCTTGAAACCACATCATAATAAAAATGACTGGCATGAGGACTAAATTAAAGAGTCAGCTAATATTTAAGGGCATTTTTGTCCAAAAGTGAGGTTCCTCTTCTTTCAAGGTCTTCACTGAATTATTTGATTGTGCTTTTTTAAAACAATGAGTAAAAGATTCAGAACTCCAAGATACAGATGTCTTAGGTGGGGAGGCAAAAAGGGTTTATCACAGTTGAACTATGGATACATAACCTGGTCGTACATCTTCAGAGTGATTTTGACCTGTCTCTTCCTTTGTATCCAATGAACAGTAATGACTTTTGATTACGAATTTCTTTCTTTATTTGGGACACAGAGAATTGGCCTTTGTACTTAATAACTTAATACTTAATAAACAATCAACCCCAATGGTATATGGCATAAAACAAGATACAAAGACTTTGAAGAAAATGGTTGGGAGCAGTGACTCAAGCCTATAATTCCAGCACTTTGGAAGGCCAAGGTAAGGGACAGTTACTTCAGCCCAAACACAAAATAAATGAGCTGGGTGAGTGTGGTGAAAGCCACCTGTAGTCCTAGCTTCTTAGGCTGAGACAGAAGCCACTTTCTCATTAAAAATAAAATAATAATTATAATAAATAATAAGTAAAAGAAAACTGAAGAAAATATCTTAGCAACTTGCAAAAGTTTCTCAGTTACCACAGGAAAAAAGAATTGTCACTAGGCATGGTTAATCCTAGCACTGTGGGAGGCTGAGGAGGGAGTATTGCTTGAGCTCAGGAGTTCAAGACTTGAATGAGTGAGTGAGACACCCACTCATTAAAAAAAAAAAAAAAAAAAAAAAAAAAGACCCAGCTGGGTGCCGCTGTGAGCACCTGTAATCCCAGAGGCTCCCAGAGGCTGAGGCAGCAGGATGCCCACAGCTCGAGTCTGAGGTTGCAGTGAGCTATGATGCCATTGCACTCTGCTCAGGACATAGGAGGGGACTATGTCTCAAAAAAAATGTAAGGAAATAAAAATAAAAATAAAATAAAAACTAAGCAAGAAAATAAAAAGAAAAAAGAATTGTCGCATGGCCAATAGCCAGGAATCTCAATGTCAAAAAATAGAATTTCCAAAGGTTAAAACTGCATACAACTGCTATCTACAAGTAGTTGAAAATCTGTTATACCTAAGCAGTTAGACTGAAGCTAAAATATCTATAGGGACAACTGTAGAAGCTATGAAAAGCAAATAGTAGAAGTCAGCTCTATCTCAAGAGAGCTGCCATTTATCTATAAAGCAAGTTCAAGCATGAGTTAAATGATTATTATGTAAAGGCAATTTTTACATCGAAGGTCTTTCTCAAGCAGTTAATATGAGTGCCATGTCATCCTCAGACCAATGACTCTACAATTCAGACTTTAAAGGATAGTTGAAAGTTTTTCTTTTTTTTTTTTTCTTAATTTTAGATTTTGTTAATTTGTAATAATAGGGGATAGTTTAAAAATAGATGACTACCAAATGAGAGAAGGATGAATGGTTATAAGGAACTGAGAATGGAAAGAATGTATGGGAGGTAAGAAATTACATATGGATACATCTAATGCACTTGACACTGGCTGAGTAAAATGGATAACAGAGGCCAGATGAAAGATATTTCCCTTTGCTATTTTGAGCCAACATGTGGGAGAATAGTGGAGACAACAATAGAGTAGAAACAAAGAACAAAATGGATGTATTTTGAAATTAAAAATAGCAAAATATGGTGTAACATTGAAATTAAGGAATAAACACTATTTTCAAATAGAATTTAGTAGAAAAATTGAAACACTAGTAGTTGTTTTTGTTTGTTTTTATTTCGTTTGGCTGTTTGTTTTTTGGAACATGTTGGCAAGAGTCTAATTTGTTTTGGATTCCATCGAAAGATTCTTTTTTTAAAAAAATAACATGAACCTGTGTATAAAATGTGCTTTGATTTAAATGGCTCCATTTTGCAAGGCAGCTACTCTATATAGTCAGAACTTTATGTATTTTAAAATATATTTTCCTCTATGCTTCCAGAAATGATTCCTTTCAAAAATGCAAAATATTGGGCAGCACCTGTGGCTCAATGGAGTAGGGCGCTGGCCCCGCATGCTGGAGGTGGCAGGTTCAAACCCAGCCACGGCCAAAAACTGCAAAAAAAAAAAAAAAAAAAAAAAGAAAGAAATGCAGAGAGTAAAATCAATTAGAATTAGGAGGGCTCTGTATTACTTTCATCTCTGACATGAATTAGGTACTTAGGGTGACTCAGCATTTCATACTCTGTAACACAGTAACATAAGTTAATTTATTCACATCCTCTTCTATAATCTAAAGTTTTATTTTACTTTCTATTTTTTTCCCACCTCAGAACTTTTACTAAAGCCTCAAAATTGAAAACAATAGACCTAGAGCCTCCCCAGTTTGAAGGAATGGTCCTAGACACACGATATATTATTTGCTAACATTTGTCAAATATAGTTTTGCTTAAATAAACAACTTACAATTTAAAGAAAATTAAGATAGTCAAGTTATCAGACTACAAAAAGCTGATGACAGTAGAGTCCCTAGTGTTTTCCAGATATATGATCATATCATCTGTGAAGAGCAAAAGTTTGATCTCTTCTGACCCTATATGGATATTCTTGATCGCCTTGTCTTCCCTAATTGCGGTGGCTAAAATTTCCATTACAATGTTGAAAAGCAATGGAGACAATGGGCAGCCTGTCTGGTTCCTGATATGAGTGGAAATGATTCCAATTTAACTCCATTTAATATGATGTTGGCTGTGGGTTTGCTGTAGATGGCCTCTATCAGATTAAGAAATGTCCCTTCTATACCAATTTTCTTAAGTGTTCTGATCATGAA
>CAUYPK010036898.1:0-24136 GCA_963574355.1 Loris lydekkerianus | reverse complement strand
GGTCCCTCCTCAGAAGCAGCATAACAAAATCCAAACTTGGCAAAGAGCCACAGTATACAAAATAATGATAAGAGGCAAATAGCCGAAATTCATTTTGGCCGGGAGCCGCATGCGGCTCTAGCCGCGTGTTCGCCACCCCTGCTTTAGCTACTCACTTCTCTTTGGTCTAATTGTGCCCTAGAGAATCAATACTATGAAAACAAAACATAGTCTACCACTTTCTAGGTTATCCGATACCTAAAAGACTATCCATGAAGGTCTTTGGAATGGTTACCTTGACTGAGTTGGAATATTCTTTAGACTTTCAGACCAGGGCTACATATAACCTAAAAACTATGAACTGATGTTATTGTTATTCCACTACTACTTTTTAAAAAAAATGTCTGCGCAGAATAGTTGACATTTTTATTTCAGGTTGAGCATCCCTTATCCAAAATTCTTAAGACCAGAAGTGTTTCGGATTTGGGATATTGTTGGATTTTGGAATATGTGCATATACATAATGAGGGGAGGGGGCCTCATATACAAATTCTGGGGCTGGGGCCCCAGTCTAAACATGAAATTCCTTTATGATTCACATACACCTTATACACATAGCCTGAAGGTAATTTTATACAGTGTCTTTAATAATTTTGCACATGAAACAAAGTTTTGGTTGTGACCCATCACATGAGGTCACATGTGGAAATTTCTGTCTGTAGTTTCATGTCTATGCCCAAAACAGTTTGGGATTTCGCACTATTTTAGACTTAGGACTTTAGGATTAGCAATGGTGACCTATGTTTCCTTGTGTGAAGAGGCTTTCTCACTCCTGTGGACATCCATTAGCAATATCTGGTGTTTGACCCATAGTGTCTACCATTCCATATATCCCAGGCTATAAAATGTTTGTGGACTGCGTGTTGGCAGGAGGCAAAACAAAATTGCATACCCAACTGAAGGTACAAAGTTAGGAGGCCGGACATTGGACTTTTAGAGCTCAAAAGTGAACAAGACTTAGGAAACAATGGGCAGCTCCCCAGGAAAATGGGAAATAATATTATCCAATGATGAAGCAGTGGACAAAAGCATTTCTCAAATTGTCAGGGGAATGGTCTAGGGCAGGAGAAAGGGCATTACTTAACACAGATCACTCATGACTGCAAATATGGGCATCTATACTAGATACATAATGAGATTAGCCAGAAACAATGACCATAGGATGAAAAGAGTAAGAAGAAACCCAACTGCCTCTGAGCCTTGGCAAGATGTGGAAAGTTTAAGCCAACAGCATCCAAAGCTTAATCAACAGGCTGAGTGTAAGGTGGTACTAGACTCACATCAATGGGCTGGCATGGACTGATATAGTGGGAAAAGCCTTCCTGAATATTCCAGGTGGACTTCATAAATAAGCTTAAACCTAACAGTAGTATGAATTGGAAAGAGTGACATAAGGCCCAGCTAGGAAGGTGGAAGGCTGGGGAGGGGGTAGAAGAGAGCAGGTGAGAAGAAAAGGTAGAAATAAATGCTTGAAATCACTGCACAAATTAATAAAGTTGCTATTATTTTTACCCTATTGATTCCCCATATGTGACATTATAAATGTAGATTTTGTCCTCATCTCAGTTTCCTAATGTGCAGTCTTTAAAATATTTGGAATCTCCAGAATGCTGCATTTATATATGCTGATGACCAACTGGTAGCTTCAGGATGGGGCTGGTCACCAGAAACACAAAGAAAGGATTAGAGGGTTGGGACTTCCACCCTATCCACCGACCCCAGGTCAAGTGGGTCACCAATGTCTGTAGCTGGCAGGACAAAGAGCTTCCAGGCGACTGTACACTGTGAGGGGTCTGGGGAGGGCAGGGAGGGTCTTTGCCTCTCCCTAATACCGTGTCCTATGCACCTTCTAGCTGTGGTCCTTTGTAATATCCTTTTATTATAACAAACCAATGAACACATCTTGCTAAGCTTTCTCAGCCACTCCCGCAAGTTATTCAAACCCAAGGAGGTTGTCATGAAAACCCCAACTCAAAGATGGTCTGCCGGAAGTTCTAGAGGCCACTGTTGTTGGAAAGGGGTCAGTTCTTGGGACTGAGCCCTCAACCCGTGGGATCTGATGCTCTCTCCAGATAGACAGCGAACAGACTTCCAGCTGGGGTCCACTGCTTGGTGTCTGGGGAAAATCACACACACACTTGGCCACAGGAGCCTTCTGTGTTGCTTGTGCTTCTGTTGGTGTGAGAGCAGGGAAAAAACACAATCTGAATTTTTCCCAGACACCATAGTGACAGCATAGGGAAGGCACAGGTCACATTATTTCATGATGTTTTCATAACACATAGACAACAAAAGCTCCATATGCTCAATAAAGGTGAGATTGAAAAGCCATAATTATTTATATGTGTCTGAAACTTTCCTATACTCTGAGTTTCTCCCATATCCCAACATTTACAAAGTTGGTCACTGGTCCTCTAAAAGGATTTCATTGAAAAGTAGCAAGGTGTGTATCAAAATAGGCATGCAAAATCTTTATAAAGTAAATAAAACTCAAAGAAAGTGGGGGGGGGGGGGAATCTCCTTATGTTTTTTCTGCCTAGAAAGATCTGATTCATAATTTTCATCTATTGTCTTTCTCACCCAGCAGGGTGCGAGGTAAAGTACCTATATACTCAAGTATAAGCCGAGTTTTTTGGCACAAAATTTGTGCTGAAAAACCCTAACTCTGCACAAATTTTGTGCCGAAAAAAACTCGGCTTATACTCGAGTATGTACGGTATACCCAACTCTTTTGTCACTGTGAAATGAAAATTTAACATGTCATTATTTTAGGAAAACACATTACATACATAAACAGATTATTATAATCATATTTCATTTTAATAATATTTGAAACTTTAAAGATGCCATTGAACAAAATTAATTTCGTTTATATTAAATGAAGCGTAAGATATGGAAAAATACTCAGTTGTATTCAAGATCTAGCAATTCAATGATAAGAAAACATTTCTCGTTGAAGAGGACAGATTTTTCTCTAGCTCTTGTGATTGATGTTGATGCAATATAGTCTCACTAAGTGAGCATAAAATCAAAAGATTTCCCTTTGATTAGATTTATAATATAGATCTATAGTCATTGCTCTAAATACAGTTCCTACATAAATATTAACAATGAAAGTAGGTCCATTTTCAAATGACTAGAAGTCACTGGCACAATTAATGTTTCTACTTCCTATCAATAACAATATAAAAACATTTTAAGGTTCTTTGCTAGACATGATCATGTAAATATAACAAGAAACTTATCCAAAACCTTAATGAAACCTACAAGATACAGTGATCAAAAGGAAATATTAATCATTGACATCGTTTACAACTGAAAAAAGAAAAACCTCAATCATCTTTCACTGAGATGGAAAAATGGGAACAAATCTCAGCTTCATTATTCTACCTTCATCTTGATTTTATCTATTAAATGAGACCAGGAGCCCCTTACCTTGCAGGGTTCCCATCATGACTTTTGAAATGACATATGAAAAACCTAGGACCGTGCCTTCATGTAGCAGGTCCACTATAATTATCATGCCCTTTCATAGCTGGCTTCTCTATAAATATTATACCATTTCATAGGTGGGTCTCAATTTTGTGTGACTGATTGTCTCCCAGTCTGCTGGACACAAAGGAAAAGAAAAGATTTGGTCACCAGGAGACAGGATTGATATTGGACCACATAGACATTTGACTCAAAATAATCAAAGGCTTGTATTTTTCAAATAACAAATTGGTTATTACCAAACACTTCCTATGAGCAGTTATTTTTAAGACAACCCTTTAGAAACACTGCTTAAAGTTTTATTCCAGAAAGGAAAACATGTCTTTGGGCAGTATACAGAAAGCTTTGCACCACTGCTGGGAACTTAACTGCTCAGCATCTGGAGATTCTCAATTCTGTCCCCTTCCTAATAAAGCAACTGTGATCAGTGAGCACGGAGCAGGCGGGAGGTGCTGGGCCTTGGGGATGTGAAATGATAGCGCTCGAAGCACAGGAATCCATAGGCTCCATCACACAGACCAGAGGACAATCAGTCACCAAAGAAGGCTTGGGGGGGCGGGGGGATGTAACTCTGTGCATGTGCTGGAAGAAGAAGATTAACATTTCCTTAAAGATAAATTGCATTAAAATTAATATTTTATAATTTTCTCATCTTCTTTTTCTCCTTCAGCTGGCAAAGTGTCAAAATGCAATAAAGAGACAAAGTACTTCCAGATGGTTGGTCTAAGCAAATTGGGTGGAATTTTTCTTTAAATAAAATGGAAAATGTATGTAATAGAAGCCCCGCTTGAACACCTATCAAATCAAAATGACTACTGTCTGCATCGCTGCAATTCACTCACTGCTTTATGGCCTAAGTCTATTTCAAAGAGTTTCCCAAAGGCACATAATGTTCTGCAGAGCTGGAGCTGGCATCGGGTCTCTGATTGAGCTGAAAGATAGAGACTGCAAAATCTTCCAGTGTTGGACAACTCTCTTATTTGGGACACAGTTGAGAGAGCTGAGCAGCTCAAAAAAAAGTGTCGTTTCAAAGGCAGCTTTAAGCTGCAGTCAGCTCAATAAGCTTCATGGGTCTCCAGGATAACTCCCAAAAGATTTTCACCTTGTTGTTCCAAGTGTACATTTTATGCTAACCCTTCTGCTATTTAGGGGAGATGCTAGTAAAAATAAGGGAGCAAATGAGTAAGGGTAGTAAGTTATTGGATCAAAAATGAACTGCCAAAACTCTTCTAGAAAAACTTACTCCAATTTCTCCAACCTTTATTTGAGGGATTGGATTGTCTTTGCTCCATTTTTTCACCATTAGTACATAAATGAGGGGGAAAAGTGACAGGAACTGCAGAGATGGAAGGTCAGGAAGGACAGTGGACAGTGCCCTCCAACCCACTTCTGACCCCAGGTAACTACAGGATGAACCACCGAAGGCAGGAGTCTCACTGCCCAGCGGTTAGATCAGGTGGAGACGAGCCTCCCAGGGAGGGAGGACAGAGGTCGCAGCCTGGGCCCTGCTTACCTCACTTCCACCCATGTACTGGGTGCCACCAATTGGTGTAAGGTCAGGAATGAAAAGTATAGCGCATCAAGTTCAAGACCTGGCCCTCACATTTATGGCTGCACAAGTACACACACACACAATGTGCTCATGAATTACATTTGCTCTTGCTTCTAATTTATGAGGGTGGTTTCAAACAGGCAGTTCAAAACCAGAGGTGACTTTCCTTCCCCTCCCCAGAAACATCTGGGAATATCTGGAGGCCGTTTTGGCCATCACAAGGGAGCAACACCACTGGTATGTAGAGGGTAGAGGCCAGGAATGCTGATAGATATCCTATAATGCGCCAGAAAGCCCCCTCCAAAGAAGAATTATCCAACCCAAATGTCAACAGTGCTAAGTTTAAAAAACTCTGCTTTAGCCTGAAAAAACAAAATTCAACTTTGGTAACATTATAATACCCTATAAGTAGAAAATGAATTAGTAATACCAGAAACTCTTACCACTGAAACTTTTCTCAACTACTAAAATAGGATGTCTGGGACAGTCATGGGACAGCTTTCTAATTATCTTTTATATCCTATACAGATTTTCTTTTCATTCTGCCATGCAAAAACATCAGAGAAGCAATTTATAGCAAGCAGTTGAATTTTCTGCTGTGTCATTTTAAGATGATTTTGCTTTTAAACTTTGCCCATAAGAAGTTTTACTAGAATAAATAAAGACAGTTGAACACAATTCATTGACAATTGTTTTCCAAAGAGTATTTTTTAAATTATATAAGCTGTAACTTCTAATTTAATTTGTGGTCCCACTGGATTTTACGCATAAAATATATTTACCATTTCTACTTATGCACATCATCTGTTTTGCCAAATTTTTAAAGTTCTCACATAAATGTACATCATTTAAGTCTTAAATGGGATCCTAGTTTGTACATTTTTCTTCCCAACTACGCTTACCAGTTGTTAGTGAACAGACCAGTCCCCATTTATTCCTTGGCACCATTTATAATTTGCAAGTAGGAACAGACTATCACTTCTGGCAGCTTTCAAAGTTCTGAGAACAAGAATGATCATAAAGTTTCAATTTACTTGATTCCATAATTACATTCTTTGCTCTTGAGACATTTTCCCTCACATCTGTGCCTTGCTTTTATCACCATAAATCTTTGGAAGTGCACACTCCTGGTCTACCAGCCATTCCGTTTGCCAACTTCATTTTTTAACATTTATTAAATCTCTCCTGTCACAGTCAGTTCAGGATACAATAATAAGTGGATTAACAACAGAAAGTTGTTTCTTACAGTTCCAGAGGCTGTAAAGTCCAAGATCAAGATGCTGCCTTCTCTAGGGTCCTCACATGACAGAGAGCAGAGACGTGGGCTCCCCTGCGCCTCTTATAAAGGCCCCAGTCCTATCCTGAGAGCTCCACCCTCACAGTCCAATTACCTCTCAATGACCCCACTTCCTAGTACTATCAAACTGGGCATTAGGGTTTCAAAGTATGAATTTTGAGAGGACACAAACATCCCTACATACAACTGGGAAAAGATAAGGGCACACACCCGATTTTCAAAGTCCTTTTGCCTCAGTAGCAGCAGCATTTGATTTTGGAATTAACCATCATGTCCTCTCCCACAATTGCAATCAAAGCCATGCCACTTGCTGGCAATTCCTGCCACTCAGTAGGAGAGTTCTTTGCCCTCTGCATCTGACAACTGCCCTCCCAGCTCACAGACTCTGAGCACACACTAAACGCGGAACGCTAAGCTCCTGAAAGGCACGAGCCACGCAACGAGAGTAATCAGATTGTACTGAATATCTCCCGATGCCAGGAAAGACAAGTAGTGACATAGATAGGGCGCAGAGACACCTGCTGGTGCTGAGAAGAGCTCAGGCAAGTGGCAGACCTCTTAGCCATTTAGGACAAAGTAAGAAGCAGATGGAAAATGTTCTGGCCAGAACATCAGAAAGGCAGGGCCGAGCCAGGAAGGGGGGATGCAAACTCATGATAGTCGTGTTCAATATGGAGAAAATGCACCTCTGAGCTCAGGATCAAAGGGGACAAGGTGATGATGGTATTTGGGGGGTGCCTACGGGCTGCTGCACCTCCTAAGTATGGAGTTCAAACGTGCACACAGCTGGCGACCTCTTCTGATGGTGCACAAACCTTAATAAGTCACCATCAGATGGGCCCTGAGCCTGTCCTGTCACAGAATGGGAGGCGTTTTCTTCTTCCTAGGGCTACATGTGCATGAAGCAGATTTAACATTCTGCAAATGACGTCCAAATGGCTTCTGTTTATTCATCTGTGGAGCATTTCATTTTTCCTCCAGAATCACTGCATGACAAGTTATGGTAAAACTCTCCTAAATCAACACATAATCGGCAAAAACAAATCAAGTTTCGGAAGGACAATAAGAACGACGTTTGTTTGTCTGTGGTGTCACATGCAGAAGTTATGTCTAGAGTAGACACTCTTTGATGTACATCCCAAAAGCCCCATTAATAATTCTGCAGCCAAACCACTGCCTCCAGGATGTGCTCTGCTGGGCCCCTCGGTGGCTATATTGGTTCCAGATGCAGTTCAAATAGCGCAGGGCCTTTGTTCCAGGGACGAGCCATCTCATTTCTCCTTTGTGCTGCTTGCTGGTGCACACACGCATGGTCTTCCATCATAAGCCACATACAATAAACAGGAGCTCTTCAAAAACATATCAGAGAGCCTAAGGAAGCTCATGGAAGCTCCTGGCCTTATAAGTGATAGCAGGGGCCATGGCCAACAGGGGTGCTGGGGCTGTATTACATTCAATCTTTCTGTTTATGCAATACCTCTGGAATAAGAGGTAGGCATTCGTTGTTATAATTTGCCGTAATTATAGCATTTGTCACTCCCATAATACACAAGAGAATGATGGTGGCTGCACTCATAGAGGAGGAAAATGAGACACAGAAGCCTTTTGGACTTGCCTGGTGTTACTCATGTGCTGCAGAGAAGGGGAAATATTAAATATCTTACATCAACTGCTTGAGGCCAGACTTAAGGATTCCTAATCCACTGCTGGTGACTGTTGATGTTTTAAGAGGGGAACTTTTAAGCAGAATGAATTTTTTCAGAAATATGATTCCTAACAGAAGGAAACGACAGCAGGGAGCTGGGAGAGAGCCTGTATCTCATATAGGAGACTCGCAAGCCCTTTACGAACAGCTGTCTGACAGTCTTACTTGTCAGCAGGTCTCTGCCATGTCCAGAATAGGAGGATTTGAATTCATGGACCATAGTTTCCTGAATATTCATATATTTTTGTAAGCTCATTGTCTACCTCAAGGCCATTTCTTTGAACTTAATTAACATGCCCATATTACCAGTGTTAGCACTCTAGTGGACAGCATTCTAGATCTTTCTTCATGTTCATGCAATCACATACAAACATGGGTGTGCAGACATAGGGCATGTACTTGATGAAATAGGACCAACTCCTCTCCCACAGTATCGTGAAATTCTTTCCTAAGTAACCAGGAGTGATTTAAATGAAATTTTAACCACATCTGAGGCATGCTTACGATCTGATACATAATCTATAATTTATTGATACATATTCAACATGTGAGGTAGACTTTTTAGGAGGAGGAGAGGAAACATTAACAACAGTGTTTCTACACATACAAACCCCAGACACACATATCACAATACACGTGGGCTGGTGGTCTTATTCTATAATCCATATTTCCCCACATACAGTAGACTGATGTCTTTATACACACAAGCCAAACTCCCAGAGGTGGCACTCCTGGGTGAAAGAGTTTGCATATTTTGAATAGGACTATCAGACTGCTTTCCCCCAAAATGTTCATATTCTCCCCAGTTATGGGTAAGAGTCCCCTTTAATCAGTATCCTTACTACAAGTAGGTGTTTTCTTTTCTTTCTTTTTTTTTTCCCTTTGCTTTTTCTTTTTAGGCAGTTGAAAGTACGACATGTCATTTGCATTAGCCTAATAGTGGTAGGCAGGACATCATTTTGGCCTCTTACTGGACCTCAGATTGACTCTTACATAATTACCTATTTATACCTTTGTCTATTGACTTATGGACTGACTGCGTCTTTGTTTTCAATGTTGAAGACCCCTTTGTATTTTAATCATTTGCCTACCACAGGCACTAAAATATTATCTGTATGTGATGTTAGACTTTGTTAGATTGCTTTTGTCATTTTTAGCATAGACATTTTTTTCCTTTTGATAAATCAATGTAATTTGATTTGTAATCAAATTACATTGCCAAGAAGGGGAAGAAAATCATCACAAAATCCCCACTCTGCAACTACTAAAACTAAGATAAGGCAATCAGTGAGATACAAACTTGGGAAGGACCCAGTATAAACAAAAGTTCATGTTTAGGAATGCCTTCTTCACCTTTAATGCAGATGCCATCTTAACCCTGCCATGGCTCATCAGAATGTGATCGCACGTGAAGCAGCAATGTGGCTGGTCTCATGCTCTGGTGCTGGTATTTATCACTAGCATGTCTAGCTCCATAATTGTTCAATGTGGGAAAAGATTTGGATTGGGAGTTTTCACCTACAAATACTACTCTGCGCTGTTCCTAGGATTGATTCTTTGACCAGAAATAAAACATAGACATTGCATATCATTCTGAGCTCAGACACCATCTCCAGCATCAGGAGAAGCAGGAATCCTAAAAGAAGGTTGATGATGGGACGCAGTCAACCAGAGAACTGGTCTTCTACATCTCCATGGAGCCTTTCTCTTTTCTAGATCTGATATCGCCCATAATTTTGCAAGTGACAAAAGCAGAGGCTTTTTAGTTAGGTGGCTAGAAAGAGAATGGTATTTATCATTCTAGCTGCTCCTCCAAAATATCTCTCAGTATTGTGGTGGGTTTTTTTTTTTTTTTCCAATCTTGTTAAAAGTTTTATCAGACTATTTTTGATATCAACAATCAAGAAAATATTTGATGATGCTTCCAATCCCCAAAATAGTGCGATAAAATTTAACGTAAAAGCGTAGAGTGGAATCCCTTTTCCCTCACATCCAAAGTCTGGATTAATGGTGCAATCACATCAAGAAGCTGTTATCATAGGGGATCCATTCTCTGGGTTGCACAAGCCCCTAGCAAACTTTCATTGAAGGCCTTGATCAGTTCAGACAAATTTCATCTTTCTATTTCACGGCACTCAGTGAGCTCCACATCTTCATCTAAAGATTTGTTATCTGCAACTTAATGCCACCTTGAAGCACAGAAGAGGAAGCATACAATTTAAAACTCAGGCTGAGTGCCACCAAGGGCACTGAAGGTTGACTTCAAGACCTCTCCATTTGACTTGTTCCAAGTGACCCTTTTTCTTCAAAGGTGATTCTCAATCGCCAAAGCCAGCATGAATCCTTAAAATGAGAACTTTGGGGTTATTTACAAACTACTACCTAGAATGTTATTTTATCAATGAAATAATCCCAGGCATAAAAACAACTTGACTCTGTAGTTATCCATTTCAGTCCTGAGCTCATCTGTTTTAACAAGTTTTGGTCACTGTGCCTTAGAAATTAGACACATGCTTTTCACAGAGGTCTAGGTGTGGGTTCCAGAAGCTCACTGCCCACTACTTCTCAATACCCAGCCTTTCATCCCAAGTTAAAGGGAAAACTTCTACCTTAAGGAACCTTAACAGCCAATGTCAAGTCTTATTTTCATTAACTATGAGAAATGTAAGCTTCCAATTTGACATTAAGAGGTATAATGTGTTTCTTTTTGGTAGAAAATCAGAGTTCTAGGCCACTGATTAAACTCTGGTGACATACCAAGCTTCATAGGTTTGGTCCTCCCAGAAAAGACATTAACAATTCAAGTGGGTTAAGTAAAATCCAGGCAGGGTTCAAACACTAACGGCCCCTGGCTGGCCTCACTGAGAGCAGCATTTTGCTAGCAGTGTGTCAGAAAGTCTCTCATCCATCACATCACCAATGTTCATAAAAAGTCACCCAGTCAACAAGCATGCCCACGCTGCTGGACTAGCACAGAGAACCACCCCCACCACTCAGAACTCTCAGCGAGTCTCTCAAACACTGAACTTCCACTAGCCCAAGGCCCCTGGAAAAAGTAGAATTACAACAATTTAAAGAGCAGTATGGAACAAGAAATAGCATGGAAAATAGTTATTTTCAGAATGTAGTGATTTGGTAACCAGGAAAACTTGGCAAGACTGTTAAAAGCCATGGCTCACCTTGCCCGTGCCTCCCAAGACTCACTTGGAAGAGCCTGCCTTGGAGAAGAATCAGATTCTGAGCTGCTGGTTGGGGGAAAAAAAGCAAAATAAACAATGAAAAGAACTCAGATCGAATACCTCACTGTCAGAGTCTGACCTTAATTCTCTGTAGCCTTTATACTTCAACAGGGGAGAACTTTGCTACTGAGGTGTAAAATAAAATCCCTCAAGAGGAGAATCAACTTGGAGACTTTCCCTTCTGAAGTATCAAAGCAGTAGTGTATCAAATGATATACTATGAAGAGTTCCAGCAGATGCCATCCCCTCCCCCAGACAGGCCAGCCTTCCATCTTGGGCTCCCCACTCCCCTCCTAGATAAGAGATCCTGGGCTTCAAACACTGGCAATGTGGCGATGACTCCTGAATACATCGCTCTAGCTGCCATCAGACTCATATGCCTGACCTCCTACACCTCTACCTGGATGACCAATGGGAGCCTTCAACTCAAAATTAACAGGGCCCTAGAAGATTCTTATTCTTTCTTCCATTCTTTCTTCCAGTGCCTGGCCTCTTTGTCTCAGCGAATTGTCCCCCATCCACTCATTTACTCATCCCAATTCATTCTTCTCTTTCTTCCGCTCTCCTCTAGTGCCCATTTTTCAGAGCACCACAGACTCTGCCTCCAAGTGTTAAATCCAAGCTGAGCAGGGTGACTCAATCTGTAAGCCCAACTAGTAAGTAGCAGATCTAAGAGGATCACTTGAAGCCAGGAGTTCAGGACCAGCCTGAGCAAGAGCAAAACCCTGTCTCTGCAAAACACTTGAAAATGTGTCAGAAGTGGTAGCTCACACCTGTAGGCCCAGCTATTTGGGAGGCTGAGGCAGAAGAACCACTTAAGGCCAGGAGTTTGAGGCTTCAGTGAGCTATGATGAGGCTACTGCACTTAGCCTTGGCTAAGATAGAGACCCTGTCTCATAAAACATAAAAATAAAAAAAGATTGTCAAATCCATCCAATTTGCTCCTTCTCTACTAATGACACCATATCTGTGCCACCATCACAACTCATCCCATCACCAACGGTGACCACAAACATTTAAATAGCAATTTGAAGATGAAAATTCAGTGCCCTGCTGCTTCTCCAAGGCTTCCCGACACCCATAATACACGTTGCAGTTTTGTGCCCAGGCTTACACAGCCACACACGTGCCAACTCCTGCCCACCTCTGCAGTCTCCATGCACATCACTGTCCCCTTCCCCCCTACACACAGCCTACCCACAGCCGTCCCCATTTCCTCTCCATCACGGGACTCCGTGATTTGCCTACAGGGCACTTACCAACTGCATGACACTTTTCTTATTTATTGTGAATGTAATTACTACTTCCGGCCCAACTCTGCCACTGAAATCACCTGCTCCGCGAGACTTAGGACCCAATGCATCTTGTTTGCCAGCATATCCCAGTGTCAAAAATATAGTCACACATGCTGCAGGTGCTCAAAAAATATCCATTTAGGGAGATAGGAGAATATAGGTTATTTCTCACTGTCACTTTGACTGCAATTTTCAAGACAAGCGGTTATTGTATTATGCCAATAATAGAACCATGATTTCCAAGCAGACATTGAGATGCCCGCTAGTCCTTGGTGACCCCATGTATAGGAAGAGATGCTGCTTCAGAGGCTCCATTTGTTTATACAGATGTTCGTCCTTGAGGGATTTTTGTCTGAGATCAACCACCAATCATGCGTTTTCTACAAGGAAATTACACAGTGTGGGTGGGTTCCAACCCTCAAAATATTTGCTAGTTCAGTGAAATAAAACCAAGACTATTTGAGGAAACCTATAGCTGCTTTATTTCGCAATAAAATTTAAAAATAGATGGGTTTTATTGCTTTATTATCCTTGTCTGGCATATTCTGCCATGGGGGCTCCCTTGGGGGACTTTGGAAAATAAAGAGGGAGAAAGGTATTCTGGATGAAGAAGTTGTATATTATCCACAGGGCTCAGCCCTGCAGGAGACCCCGGGGTGACCTGGGTGAGTTTCTTAACCTCTCCACACCTCGGTTCAATCACCTTTAAACTGAGAAAATGTCAGAATTTGCTCTGTGCCTGTTGAGAAGATGAAATCATGCCAGTAAAGCAAATTCACTAGTGCCCGGCATCCTGGCATGTAGGAATGCTCAGATAATTTGAGCTATTATTATGAATTACTACCAGATTATCATCACTCAGACCAGGCAAGTGCCAGTGAAGGCGCTGAGACTTTGAATAGATTTGGGGGGGGGGGGGAATAGATTTATTGACAGCTGGAAAGTGGATTGACAGAAAAGGAGAAAACTCAAGTATTATTTAAACTGCTTCAGCCTGAGCCAGTTGATGAATGAACTTGCCATTAATAAAATGGGGAACTCTACAGAAGGGCATCCTTAGGGATTGGAGGGGAGAGAGGAACCCACATAGACATGTTAATTCAAAGACAAATTAGACATCCAAATTGTGAACTCCAATAAGAAGTTGAATATATAATTCTAGGGACAGACACATGGGAGTGATCAGTGTGTAAGTTGTGCAAATGCCGGAGAGCAGAGGAGACTCCCAAATGGTAGGAATGGTGGGAAAAGACCCCAGGCCCAGGCACTGAGCCCTCCAGTGGGAAACCAGTGGGCGGATGCAGGGAACTGGCCACTGAGGCTAAGACGGAATGGCCAGAGGTACAGCAGTCAGGCCAGGAGAATGGATGTCCTAAATCCAGACAGAGGAGTCCTTCAAATACTGCTCACGTTAAGCATGATGACAACTGAGGCTCCACGGCTGGATTTAGCCACATAGTGGTGACTGGTGACTTGACAGGCAGAAATAAGGAATGAGTGATCAGAGGAGGAAACAGAGGAAACAGAAAGACAGGGACTGAGGGTAACTGATACAGGCCCTTGTAAGTAGTTTTTCTGCAAAGGGGAGAGAAACAGGATGTAGCTGGAGGGGTAAGTAGGGTGCACAGGTCAATTTCTTCCTAAGATGGAAGGCATTTCTATGCTTATTACAGAACACAGCAGCGAGAGGAAAAGAAAAATTGATGATGCAAGAGGGGAAAGGTCAGGGTTCAGGCTTAGGTCACGAGTGGCCGCCAGGTAGGATGCTGTCACTGGCCAGCGTGGGCGGCAGCCTCCCCTTCAGGCCATCACTGCAGCAAGGAGGTGGCCTATCAGGAAAGGAGGAGGAGCAGTTCTCAAAAGGTATGTGGGCCCTGAGCTCTGACCAGGGCAAGAACTCCAATTCATATGTATTAAAAAGAAAATCATGTTAGGGATTTGGGGCACAAAATTCCCTGCACTTCTGTGCCCAGGTAGGCTATGTTAACCAGTGTGATGAAAATATTTCAAATTGTATATAAAACCAGCACATGGTACTCCATGATTGCATTAATGTACACAAATATGATTTAATAAAAAAGGAAAGAAAAAACGAAAATCTGAGCTATGCCAAGTGACTTAGATCCACCCATCTAATTCCTCAGCACTGAAAATGGAAGAGCTAATCACTATTCTTAGATATTATTATATGAAAATAAGGCATGGCATTTACTTCCCAGAATCTCCAAACCATCTTTCCAATCTTTACTTTTTTTTTCCTTTGGTTTAACCAATCATGGTTACTGCTTAATCGTCAAACAAAAGCAAACAAAGCAAAATGACTCTGATGTCTTTGAGGCCTGGGAGGCTAAAAGAGACACAGACACACATGAAATCTCCATGAAAATCTCTGGTGGATAAAGCATGAACTGTTTAAGTTTGCAGCCCTCAGCTAGAGGGGCCTCTTTGGGACTCTGATCTGGAGATCACGACACAAGGAAACCAAATCTAAGTCCCACGACATCCAAAGATCCAAACACAGGGTCATTTTTATGCCCTTGGCAAAGTTCTGCCAAGAACAATCTTACACACAGTTTAATCAAGGGCACCGTATCCTGCCATGCACATGGAAACCTTCAAATCCAAGCAGTTAACCCACACACATCTGCCCCGCTAATGGGGGTCTGAGAATAAACAACACACATTCACCCTCCCCAGCCTGACTCAAACACGAAACTAAGCAAAGAAAATGAATTCTGAACCTCACCACACATCTGTGATTCACAAATATTTATAGTCGTCATAAAGCTGGCAACCTTTGGAGAGATAACATACTTGACGGACACTCACCTAAACAAAAAAGGGGACAAGACCAAGCCCCAAACAGGAGAGAGCAGAGGCAAGGCAGGATCTCCCAAGCTCCAGGAGGACACGGAGGCCAAAGCCCTGCAAAGTGGATAATGGAAGCACACAACTCTCTCGGAGAAGTGGAGTAAAGTGCACGTGACAAACGGATCAGGTCCGCACGGACCTTTCCGGACGGCCTCCCAGAGATTGTTCCGTCAGCCTGACCAGACAATGGGGCAGGAGCAAGGAGCGGAATCCCCAGCTTTAGTATTTCTGACATTCCCAAGATTGACAGGCTAAATCTTTCTCCCCAAATACTACCACTCAGCAAGTTTAAGCAAGTGTGTACCTTGTGTCAATAACATGCACAGAAACGAACTGCAAATGTCACAAAATAAGATTCCTATCAGGGCAGTGGCCAAAAAGAGACACTGTCAGTCACTCAGCAAGCACTTTGCTGATCAGAGTTAGTCTCTTTGTCTCCAGAAACTCAGTCTAGTTTAAACCCAGGTACCCAAAATCACTCCCAAATACACATCCTCTCATTTTCCTTACTTTACGATCTAGGAACCTTTCAAAAACAAGAAATGATTGAGAACTGAGTCTTGGGGCAATCTGTTCACAGACAGGTTAACATGGATATGGGAAAAAGAGATCTAGATTCTATTTTTGGAGACTTACAAACTCATGAAAAGATTATTGTATGCACATCGCAACAAATTAATATTTTAGGTGAGTTCTCTAAACTCCACTATGTGAGTGTCAGCCTGCAATTATGTGATTTTCCCAGACTTAGCTGCGTCTCCCATACCTACCACTCAATATTTGACATAAACACCATACGGTAGGAACAAGAAGACAGAATTAAAGCACTATGATACCAAGTTAATGATGTTTAACAGGATGGGTTGACCTCCTTCAAATTTAAGAAAACCTAAACTATAGTTGTTGAAAAAAAAATAGGTTGTAGCACATCTAAAACATTACCCTTTCTCTAACCAAGATAAATGAATAATAAAACAACAACAGGATTTCAGTTGTCTTGCTGTAAACTAAGTCTCTGTGGGAAGAAGTAATGTGCAGCCACGATTTATGTCCCATTTATACAAATATTTTATTTGTCTGAATATCCCTATTAAATTAAAATTGGGCATTGATTTTTATCAGTAAAAAAGGAGAGAGACAGACTAATACATTGAGAACAATTTGAAAAGCAACATCTATTTTTAAATATCTGCTCCCTGAATTAGAGAGTTAAATATTTTATTAAGTTAAGAAGAAAGTAAAGGGAAAAATTCTAACACCGATTAAAATAATTGTGAGAAAGAAATCTGAGCACTAAAATAAAGCTTTTCAGAAGGATAGTGTTTAATAAGCAAATTAAGAGAAAATACAATGACAAGAAAGAGTTAATATCCTTAAAAATCAAGTCGTAAAATCTGAGTCTCAATAGCTAAACAGTTGCAAAATCTGGATAAATAATTCTCACACACGTTGGTCTCATCCTCTTTCTCAGTCTCTCTCTCCTCCTTCCTCTTCTTCATCTCTCCCTCCCTCCCTCTCCCCCTCTCCCTCCCTCTTCTCAGAGTAATGACTAATTATCACTTGAAAAAAATGAATAAGTTAATGAATCAAGAATAAAACATATGAGAAAGAATGAATGTTATCAAATTGCCAAAAAGCTAAAAACAATACTCAATGAAAATGAGGTTTTAGCAAAACAAACTTTCCAACATACTATCAGTGAAGTATAAATACCTACGCTGTTATAAAGCCAGCTGGCAGTCTCATCAAAAACTCTTTGGTTTCAGCTTTGAAACAGTAAATCAACCATAGTTATTCTGATCTAATGAATAAACTCTCAATTAAAAGAAAAGCACGCTTCATGACAACAACTGCTGCTGTCTGGGAAACATGTACTTCATGCACCAAATCTCCCCTCTTTACCAGAGAGGGGTGATCCTGGGATTACACAAAGCGGGAAAGTGGGATTGGAACCCAGGTGTGTAAAATGCATGCCACTTCCTCTCATCGTGTTAATTTTCATACAGTCTATGATTTTTGTTACAAAAAAAAATCTATATACGTGCAGCAAAAGAGAGCAGTAAATTGCATTACAGTGCCTTTCCATGACGGAATATTACAGGTGCATTAAAATGCAGCTTATTTAGGATTTACAACAATCTGAGGAAACATGTACACTGTAACATGTGAAAAAGCAGAATGCAAAAGTTTATGTCTGGTATAATTTTAACTACATAAATTGCATATCAAGAATATAATATGCAAAGAAAAAGACTACATTAAATGCCAACAGCAGTTGTTTAAGTGGAGGCGTTGGGGGTGATTTCCCCTTCTTTTACGTATTTTCAATAATGAACATTCATAACATGAACTTGTTTTTTCTTATTTTTAAAATCGCAAAAATAACAATGCTCCTGAAAATTTTAGTGAATGCGTGGCCAGTAAAATGCAAACACCCTCAACCTCAGAGACAATCTCTGTTCAGAGTTTTATATATCTTAATATACATCCTGGTAGGCTTTTTAACAGACATGAAATTGTGTAGAGAATATGTGTGTCTATGTATTTTGAAAAGGAATGAGATTACATTAAATATACTGTTCGGTAATTTTCTTTTTTCAATTCATAAGGTACCACAGATAGCTTTCCATTACTTTTATAATAAGAATTTTCTTTTTAAGTCTTTGCTGTCAAAGTGAAGAACACTTTTCCATTATGTGTGGAATAGTACCTCAGGACCAGTAGCCCCTGGAAGAGGTGTATCTGCAGTAGCCCTGCTGCCTCAGGCTCTGTCGGGGCTTACTACAACCCAACTCAGGTAGGGTTCCTGAGATGGAAAGATGAGCAGAACAGCTTCCTGCTTCAGTTCCCCCAAGGAAACACGTATTTATTAGTGTTCAGATTTTCTTGGCCCATCTTAAGATGTCAGAATTATCCTTTTTTAAGAAAAAAATAAAATACAAGAAAAGAAAAACCACACCTCATTTGGTGTATGTAGCAAACGGTATCGTTACGTTGTCTCATAAATTATGTGAATCCTGGTCAAACCTTTGTCTTTGCTTATATTAAAGAAGAAATATTTGACACCCAGAATATTCCGTTGAACATAATAGTTGGGCCATTTTGGGTCAAATGGGTCAAATGACCCAACTTAAGTGCATACTTGCCCTACTGTGTACAAGGAGCAGTTTGTATAAGGAGACAAACTAACGCTGTCACACTTAGCAGCTGCAGTATATGAACAGGGAAGGAGGTATACGACCTGAGCTCACTTCATAAACAGGCCACACCTTCTATTAACAAAGCTCACTGAGGGAATAATACATATATATATTAGGCCCCATTGGGCAAAGCTTTAGTCTGGGCACCAGGGCTAATGCACCTGGGATGCATACTCTGTGTGTACATCAAATAAGATGTCATGAAAATTGATGACTACATGTATACCATGGAATACTATGCAGCCTTAAAGAAAGATGGAGATTTTACCTCTTTCATGTCTACATGGATGGAGCTGGAACATATTCTCCTTAGCAAAGTATCCCAGGAATGGAAGAAAATGTATCCAATGTACTCAGCCCTACTATGAAGCTAAACTATAACTTCCACATGAAGGCTATAACCCAACTATACCACAAGACTATGGGGAAAGGACCAAGGAAGGGGAAGGGAAGGGGGAGGTTTGGGTGGCGGGAGGGTAATGGGTTGGGCCACATCTATGGTGCATATTTTTATCTATTAAAAAAAAAAAAAAAAAGACAAACAAAAAACCAAGGTCCATATGAAGGCTAGTGTTTAATAGTGTTTAATATGTTTTTATATAAACTTTCTCAAATGGCTTGTTTTCTGCATCTTGTAGTACGAGAGAAACACAAGAGAAGCTGAATTTTATTTACTGCTACCTTAACAGTGCAATTCATCCACAAAAGCACTACCAATAAAAATATATAAGACTGAAAAGAAAAAAAAAAAAAGGTAATACTCAATATGATGAGATCTCAATTATTAATATTTATGCACCCAACCACAATGCATTTCAATTTATAAGAGAAACTCTAACAGACCTGAGCAACTTGATATCCTCCATCTCCATAATAGTCAGAGATTTCAACACTTCTTTGGCAGTGTTGGATTGATCCTCCAATCAGAACCTGAGCAAAGAAATTTTAGATTTAAACCAACCATCCAACACTTAGATTTAGCAGACATCTACAGAACATTTCATTTCCAAAAAACTGAATACACACTGGTATGGTCTTTTTGTTTATTATTTATTATATTTTTTTCTGGAATTTATTTTTTATTCTTTTATTTACAATCCTATGCCAATATGACTGATTTTAATTTTAATTTCCATCTCTGAGCATGGTAAAAAATATTTTATTTATGTACCTGATCATTCCAATAGTGGGATCCCCTATCATCTCTTTGTTTCTGCTACTTTTCTTTTAGGTGGTCTTGTCTCCTTATGCATCTGATTAATTTTTGTTTGCCAGACATTATATCTCTAAAATACTCATAGAAATACTGTGAGGCCTAGGATAATATTATTCTCCTTCAGAGTGTTTTTTCATTTGCTTCTACCATGACTTGAGGATTTAGATAATTCAGGATGACTGAAATCTACTCAGGGATTAAAATGAGTTGACCAATAGTAGCTATTAGTACTTGATTGTCAGGTGCACCTTCACTCCTACAATGTAGCACTGGTATGGTCTCAAAGCCTCAAGGAACCCTAAATGCCAAACTTTTTATCACTGCCCTTGTAAAGCTATCAAAAGCAGCATTCAACCTTACAGGCTCTTAGTCATCTGCTAAAGAAATGGCAAATGTCTCAGGGGAAAAGTTGCCCTAAACTCTGACTCACTCCCAGTGTATCTATCTGCCTTTGGTCCCTGGCCTAGTAATTCTTCACTCCATTTTTCTATTTTTAGCTATATAACTGAAACTTTCCATAATATTATTTTATTGTACTAGTTTGTAGTACCCCCAGTGTAATTCATATAAGTCAGCAGTTCTCAACCTGTGGGTCATGACCAATGAAAATACATCCTGCATTTCAGATATTTATACTATAATTCATAACAGTAGAAAAATTACACTTATGAAGTAACAAAGAAAATAATTTTATGGTTGGAGGTTACCACAACATGAGGAACTATATTAAAGGATCATGGCATTAGGAAGGTTGAGAACCACTGGTATAAGTGTTCCTTTCTCTCCGCATCTATGCCAACACTTGCTGTTTGAAAATTTTTGATAAGAACCATTCTCAGGGAAGTTAAATGATATCTCATTGGAGTTTGGATTTGAATTTCCCTAATGATTAGAGATATTGACCATTTTTCACATGTTTTTTGGCCATTAGACCATCTTCCTTTGAAAAGTTTCCTTCTTTTCTTTTCTTTTCTTTTCTCTTTCTTTCTTTCTTTCTTTTTCTTTCTTTTTTTTTGTTTTTTTTGAGACAGAATCTTACTTTGTCTCCTTCAGTAGAGTAGCATCATAGCCACTGTGTCTGACCCTCATTTTTTTCTTAATGATTTGGTTGAGTTTTTTGTACATTCTATTAATCAGCCCTTTAGCATGCAAATATTTTCTCCCATTTTGTGGGGATATCTTTTTTTTTAACTTTTTTTTTAATTATTATTGTTGGGATGATTGTGTCCTTGACTATGCAGAAACTTTTTAATTTGATTGGGTCCCATTTGTTTATTTATTTATTTTTATTTTTTTGGAGACAGACTCTAACTTTGTTGCCCAAGGTAGAGTGCCATGGTGTCACATCTCACAGCAACCTCTAGCTCTTGAGCTTAGGCGATTCTCTGGCCTCAGCCTCCTGAGTAGCTGGGACTACAGGCACCCACTACAATGCCTGGCTATTTTTTTGTTGTAGTTTTGTCAGGGCTGAATTTAAACCCACCCACCCTCAGTATATTGGGCCAGCACCCTACTCACGGAGCCACAGGCACCACCCCCATTTGTTTATTTTTATTGTTGCTGTGATTGCTTTTGAAGTCTTCTTCATAAATTAATACCCTAGGCTGATATCTGTAAGAGTTTTTCCATTATTCTCTTCTAGAATTTTTATAGCTTCATCCCTTACTTTTAAGTCTTTATCCCATCATGAATTAATTTTTGTAAGTGGTGACAGGTATGTATCCTGTTTCAGTTTTTTACATGTGGCTACCCAGTTTTACTACCACCATTTTTTGAATAGCTATTCTTTCCCTCAGTGTAGTTTTTAATCTGTTTTTTCAAAAATAAGATGGGGGAGTGGAGGCAAGATGGCTAACTGAAGCCAGCTTTCCACTGAGGCTCCCATACAGAAGGAGAGTTAAAGGACAGAACTTTAACAAGTAACCTGGTGGATTAGAGCTGCACCAAGAAAGAAGGTTGAAGAATGCACATCAACCCTGCTGAGGCGAGCTGCAACCCCAAGGATACAAACAAAAGGTACAAAATCCATTGCCAAGCAGACGGGAGTCCCCTCTTTTATGAGAATGGCTCAGAGTACTCCATAAAGAAACAAGCAGAGTTCAAAAGTCGTCCCATTATATCCGAGGAGGGAGACCCTCTAAAAACTGGACCTACTTCCCCTACTAGGGTGCCATGGCACACTCCTGCCAGACATACAACTGTATAAAACTGTATATATTCTCTCCCTGAAATTCTGAGCTACCAGCACTCCCCTCCACTCTCACTCTGAGGTCTGGAAGCCTGTCCCCCAGGAGTCCAGATTTTGGGGTATTTTCGCAAGAGGTGTGGACAGGGCATGGACTGCTGCTGGTCAGTGCTGATTCTCTGGCACAGGAGTAAGGAGAGTGAGCTGAGAGGGAACCACACAGAAGCAGCAGTGCCCCGAGGCACAGAGCAGCAGCCATTTTTGGCAACAATAGGACTCACCGCTGGATATTCCAGAGTCACACACGCTGTCTTTCTGGGCAACCAGAAGAGGCTGTACATCTTCTCTGGTGGCAGTCACTGGCGGAACAGATCTGGGATGGAAACACAGGCCCCATGAGTAAAGGGGTACCAGCCTGGGTGGTACCAGCCTGGGAGGAGCACGAAGACTAGAAAATGCACACGCAGAGCCAGCAGATTTCCAGGGGAGGGCTGACACAGAGGACTGCTATACTGAGCCTGGGATGCACCCAGCCCTCAAGGGATCATTAGCCCAGACAAAGGAGGGCAGGCAGAGGCTGTAACTGACAGCTAACCATGCTGGGAATAAAAACTACAGCTGAAACTGGGCAGCAGTGCAGACAGGGCCTGAGGTAGAGGTCCTGTGAACTCTAACAGCCTCTCTTCTCCAGGGGAAAATAGCCGGGACAGAAACAAATTCCGCAAAGTTGTTCTGTTCTGACAGTAATATCAAACAGGGGCAGGGCTGGAACTGAGTGAACACTCTCAGCCTCCATTAAACATTCGTAGTTGTTAGGCCTCACCCTCCCACCAGATAGCGGCAGAGAGCAGGGGCCTGGCTGAGGAGACATAGATCTCCCTGTGATTCAGGCAGATGCAAACCCCTGGAGTATCTGCTCATTGGAGACAACTGGATTAGCCAACTGCAAGGCTATCAGTAACTGGGTGTGACAGAGGTGCAAGGTGGGAAAGGAGGTATCAACCTTCCCAGACTAATCTATTTGTTGGGTGGGTTCTCCTGACCTCACAGAGCACCAGAACAAGTCATATTTGAGCTGAGTTGTCAGCAGACCCCTGCGATCTAGTTGCCAGAGAACTTTTATACTCTCCCACCAGAGACAGGTGCTGACTGAGACAATTGATTTGGACCTCTTGAACTGGATCAATTGCCTGAGGACTATCCAAGTGGTACCATGGGTGTGTGGTTGTGGGAAGGTATGATTTTTCTTTTCCAATTGTTGCCTGTGGGGGGCAGAGCGACTTAATTGCTGGTATTTCTCCACAGCTGAGACTTCAACCCAGAGTAACTGATTTGCTAGGGTCAGAAAGAGACCAGCTGAAAACAAGACAGAGCAACTTAGCCCCACCACACCAAGCAGGTCCCCAGTTTCTCAGGGCGTAGCACTGTATGGGTCTTTGGTAAAGTTTGAGGGGAAAAGGTACAGGCACCAGTCCAAGCTTTGGGGCAAAGGGCTGGTTAATCACTACTCCTGGAGCCCCGAACCCAACTTATCTTTATCCACTCATCTAGTCAAACAGTGTAAAATTATGATGGGGAAAAATCAGTGGAAAAACTCTGATAACATGAATAACCAGAGTAGATCAACCCACCCACCCCAGAGGAAAGATATGGCAGACGTAACTGGAGATCCCATTCATAAGCAGATGGCTGAGATGTCAGAACTCAAATTCAAAATTTGGATTGCAAACAAGATTAATAGAATGGAGAAAATGTTGGAATTAGAAATTTGAGGAGCAATTCAAAAGTTGTCTCAAGAATTCAATGAATATAAAGACAAGATCACCAAAGATTTTGACACATTGAAGCAGGAATTTGAACCCTCAAAGATCTTAAAAATACAGTAGAATTCCTCAGTAACAGAGTGGAGCAAGCAGAAGAAAGGATTTTGGAAATTGAAGACAAAGCTTTTGAACACTCCCAAACTCTCAAAGAGGAAGAGAAATGGAGAGTAAAAATGGATCATTTTCTCAGAGAGCTCTGGGATAATTTGAAGAAAACTCATA